>VXBI01014197.1:48705-58951 GCA_013397375.1 Toxostoma redivivum
AAAAAAAAACAACACACACACACACAAAAAAAGCAAACTAAGAGAAATGGACTCAGAGTAAATTCAGCACCTGCAGAGCAGGATGAAATTATATTAATCTTCTCCAGAGAAACTTTGTTTTCCTGGGTAGATCTCAATTCAACAATTAATAGCCTGAGAGAATTTTGGGCAAGCGCAAAGCAAGAGGCAGAGGGACCTGGGTTCTACACCTCCACAAAAGAAAAAAAAAAAATCAGATTTTAATTATTGTTTTTTTCTCATGGACTCTTATTTCTTATGGACTTTTCTCTTTGGACTGAAGTGGAATTTGCTCATGGATGTGCTGTTGTACCTCATCGAGATTTTAAAAAAGTATTTTTCATTATTTGCAAAGTTTTGGTGGGGCTTGGGTTTTTTTGTTTTCAGAATGGTCCTATACTCATGATACATTTATTTTTATCCTCATCTTCTGCATGAAGAGAATAAAAAATTAAATACAGAAGTTATTAGTTCATCCTGCAGGAACATCAATGGACCAAAATTATTCTCTTCTTAATTGTTTTAATTAGGGAAAAAGCAAAATTATCTACATTTCTGTGTTAATTGCTAGAAGGAAAAAAATGATTTGATATTGCACTCTGTATTTGGAGAAATCTGTGATGTCACAACACCTCTGAGTGATTTTAATTATTTAATATAACAAGTTTGTTTCCTTTCAAGTAGAATTAAATTTAACTTTTTACACCTGCACCAAGTTTGGGTTCAGCTTTAATTTCACTTTCTCATTTGATTCAGATTTCCCCACCATGAACACAATTGAGTTTCTTCTTTTTGGTACCTGGGATTTAATGGCAAATTTATGTGGCACCAGAGAAGAGGGAGCTGCTCTGGACATCAAAGAGGGAATTTTCCCTGTTTCATCTCTGCCTAATCAGGATATCCTCCAACTTCTGGGAAGCTTTGTAAGCTCGTGAACATCGTGTCTCTTTATGAAATGCCCTAAATGGAGCCTCCTGCCCTGGGATGCTGCTGCTGAGTGCCAAGGCCCCTGCCCCTGAGCACCACAATCCATGGAGCTCTGCTTGAGCTGAGATCAAACCAAGAATTGCACTTTTCTACTGCCCTGAGGCCACCACAACAAAAATTATCTGCCAAGCAGCACGACTATAAATAGAAAAATAAAGAAATCCACCCTGGACTCTTTAGAGAAATGACTTTTTTGAGGAATAGAAAGGGATTAGAAAGTGGCTTCCCACTGCCAGCAGCCTCCTGGTCCTCCACCAGGATATTGCTGGGCACCTTTCCCAGTCACCTGCAAGAAACCCTCCCTCACCCAGCCCTCAGCACTTCCCAGGGCTGAAAGCATTTAAAAAAACAGCTTTAACTCAGATGTGCCATCAGAAGTGGCAGTGCAGGGAAGCTGCCACATCCCTGCAACACACTCAGCATTTCCCCAAGGACCTCGTGGTCCGGGTTCCAAATATAATTAGGAGAAATTTCAAACACTGCTTTGGATTACGTATACAGTAACACACAGCACTGACATAACTATAGAGGATATTTCTTCCAGTCTTTAATCATCAAGTCATATTTTGTCTTCTTTACATATAGGTCATTTCTTTGACAGAATAAATTATGATTAGCCTCTTAGTTTAAATGTAAAATTTAGTAGAACTATAGTGTCACTGCTCCCTGTGTTCTTCCTTTCAGTATTTCTCTTTCATTAAAACTGCCTTTGAAATCTTTTACCCTCTACTCCATCTGAAGCCCAGGGAGGACACTCTAATTTCTGAAACCCTGTCTGTGCTAAAGGAAAATGTGGAGGCTCAAGCTTCTGCATCATTTTTTTTTTCCTTTTTTTTTTTTTTTCTTTTTTTTTAGGATACCAAGATCACAGTGATGCTGGTCTACAACAGGCAGGGAGCAGCCAGGCAGAATATGGGATGTGCTGGGAGATTTTTCATGCAAACTGAGTCTATTCTTAGAGCACAGTTCTTCCCTTAATATCCAAGGAACAAGACCAAACAGAAACAACTATTTTTTGTTCAGGCACAAATTTTTCCCTTCCCCAAAATTTTAGATGCTCTGTATGGATGTGCATATATAAAATATTTACTCTGAACAGAGACAACTTATGAAATTCAACAGGCTGGGCCCTTTTGAACATCATAAACTTTGCTGGCCAGGCTGATGTGTTCATGCATAATTTTCACCGCCTCCAGAAACTCCTTTTCTGCTCGATTCTCTTTGCTGCTCAGAAGTGTTTGGAGAGTGCACAGCAGCTCCCTGCACATCCCAAAAGGTGCCAGGCACTGTCCCCACTGTGTGAAAACTCTGATTGCTCCAGGAATGCCAGAGCTGTGCCAAAATCCCACCCGGGATCACGCTGGGAATCAAACACTCACCCAAACTGGGGCAGCACTTGGCTCTTGCTGCCACACCAAACTCCATCCCAAGTGCCATGGAAAAGCTCCTTCCCACAGTGTTTCCACAAGGCCCTGGGTGCACATTAACAGGTACAGAATCATGGGATCATGGACTGGTTTGTGTTGGAAGGGACCTTAAAGCTCACCCAGTTCTCACTAGACCGGGCTGCTCCGAGCCCTGCCTAACCTGGTCATGATTTAAGCTGACACCAGCAGCAAAGCAAAAAATATCAGAAAAGAGAATAAAAAAATCAAAAATAAATCACAAATGACCAAATGTTACATTGCTAGGAGCAGCTCCATCAACTCCTGTGGTTCTACTTTGAGAAACACCAAGCCAGGATGAGAAGGGAAATAATAAAATGTGTTAGATGTGCCAAGGCACTTTTTCACTGGGCTGAAAACTCTTATTACCCAGCCAGCAAGATTGTTTAAGTGCTGACCAGTTTGCAAGTTCAATCTCTGTAAATATGAGTGCAAAAAGCAAAGAGGAGCTTAACCATAACTGTGAGGATCTGCTGTCCGACAGAAAACTGAAATTGCATCAACATATTATAAATATGAGGATTTAAAGCCTTCTGGAGAGGGTGAGGTTATAATGCTGCTGGACCAATACTATAAAACATGAAAGATTTCATCCTGCTGCCATAATTCTGCTACTCTGATGCCGGATTTTCTTAAAAATATGAATCTGCATTGCAATATTTAGAGATGCTCATGATTCTTCTTGATGTATTCCCCCCCAAATCAGAGGATTTCCTTTGGACAGGGGCTCATTTTCAGCTGGGAAAACTAAAAAAGGTTGCTACTTTGGAGCAAGGACCCCTGTGGTCCTCCACTTGGCAGGACAATGGAGTATCCGTGGGAAAACTGGGCCATAAATTTGAGCAGTCCATGGAAAGTGGGAAATGTGATTCTAAATCCTCAGCTCCACTGCACCTCAGAGCCAGAGCAGCATCACAGGATGGGAAACTGGATTGGGGGATAGAGAGCTGCAGATCCACAGCTCCCTCACACCTCCCCTGTCACAGCTCCTGCCTCTCCCCAAATCTCTGCCCCAGAAATGCCCTCCCTGAGCAGGATTCCCATTGAACACAGGGCATGCAGCCCTTGGGGTCTGAGCAATTCCAACCCCCCCATGCCATAAACCCACAACAGATCCCATAAAGTCCTTTAGGAAGATGGGTATCTAATTCCCATTATCACAGAATGAAAAAAAATAAACAATTAGAGACCCTAAACTCCCCATTTCAGATTCCCTCTTTTGTTTCAGATAAGATTTCTAAACCTGTTTTGAATGATCAGATCCTGTGGGAAGATTTTTATCTTTTGGAGTTACTCACATTGTGTTTTGGGATGCAGAGCTGCTGGATCATGGCTCAGTGTACAACAGAGCATGTCCAACATCAAGAAATTCCACTTTTCATGGAAAAGATTGCATTAAGAAGAGGTGGAGAACCTCTCCTTGAAAAAAGACCAGAGGATGAAATTTTCATTGTAAGTTCCAGGGCAATTTGTAAATAAATATACCTAGTAACTAGTAATTAACATTTTATTAGATAAATGACTCGTGCACACTAAATTACCATGCATAAATACACCATTAATATGCAGCAGAACTTATAGTTCAAAGCTATCAGCAATGTAAACATATGTTCACCCACTCCATCTCGTGCTCATGGGCTGCCATGAGATACAGCAGTGATTTAGGGGGCTCAGACTGGCAGGGAAACCTTGCTCATGTGAGAGGGTGGGATGGACTGGCTTCAGCCCACAGCAAGGCAGAGACTCCTTGTGGAGCTGCTTTGCTCTTTGGTAATTAGCAGTGGGCAGAAAAAAGTCATTTTCTGTCCATTATAGAAATGTGGAGCTGTTTGAGGAGCAGGGGATTTCACACACAGAGAGGAGCCTGCACCCCAGGAAGGGTGTGGAGCTGGTACAGAGTCCAGAGCAGCACCAGGGAGATCAGAGGATGGAGCAGCTCTGCTGGGAGGAAAGTCTGGGATTGTCCATATGGACAAGGGAAGGGTTTGGGGTGACCCCGTTGTGGCCTCCCAGTGCCTGAAGGAGTAAAGAGGAAAGATGGAGAGAGAGAATTGACAAGGGATGGGGTGACAGGACAAGGGAAATAGCTTCAGAATGAAATTGGGTAGGTTTAGGTTGGATATTGGGAAGGAATTGCTCCCTGGCAGGGTGGGGAGGGTGGGGATGGAATTCCCAGATTTGCTGTGGCTGCCCCTGGATCCCTGGCAGTGTCCCAGTCCAGGTTGGACCTTGGGGTTGGAGCAATGGGACAGTGGGAGGTGTCCCTGCCATGGCAGGGGTGGGATGGGATGAACTTTAAGGCCCCTTCCAGCCCAAATCATTCAGGGATTCTGTGACAATACCAGAGCTCTTTGCCATCATTAATGAGCCCAGCTGTGCCCAGCTGTGCCCAGCTGTGCTGCTCCCACCTCCCAGGTGGATTCCAGGCAGGATCAAAGACTCTGCCCATGGCCACACAGGAGGTGATGTCAGAGGGGGCAGAGGCTTCAGCCAAAATCAGCCACACCACTGTGCCTTGCCCTGAGCAGGGAGATGTGGTGAAGCATGACCTCCAAGAGATTTACAAACCACGTGTGATTGCCACTTGCTACCTAGAAGTAGATGAAATTAATTTCCTCTCTATGCCATTCCCCCTCTCTCTCAGAAATCCCTTTTCCAGGAAACAAACAGCAGTGCTGAGCAGTTGGCTTTTATCCTGCTGTCAGGCTCTCCAAATACACCACTCACAGGAATTCCTATTAGAACATAAAATATGACACATGTGAGGAAAGATGAACCTGGACACCTCACAATCCAGCTCTTGATTAATTCTAATTTCAGAACAGAACAAAGCACAGCCAGCAGTGTTTAAGTGACAACCAGAGAGCAGGAAGCACCAGGATGAGGAGGACACCAATGCAGAACTTTCCTTGCAAAGAGCATTTTTACCCACCCACACTCTCAGACACAAAGTCGAAAGCAACTTTAATTTCCTGAGGGGTAAAACTGCATTTATTCAGACCTGTGCCCATCCTGGCTGGAAGGCCCATGGAGTTTTGGCCATTTTGGGATGGATACCAGCCCAACAGCTTTTCATCCCAGCCAGGCAAGGGAGTCCTGATATTCCCCCTCTGCCTGCAGCACCCAGATCCTCCCGCACAGTGAGTGCTCAGCTGGGCATGGATGAGCAGCCGAGCAAGGCCAGCACCTCCCCCAGCTGGTGCCACCCTTTTACATCCCTGACACTCCTTAATGGCTCGCTGGAGGTCAAAGACATCAGGACTGGCCTGTTCTTCCCCCTGGAACATCCCAGCTGCAGCCCTCGCCTGGCAGACACAGGGCACGCAGGAGCCACTGGGTACTTTTCACTTTGCTTCTAATTTAAATACCTGCCTGAACTGGAATGTGGATTTTATGGTTTCCTTGGATCATGATTCTCAGTCACTGCCACTGGTTTTGGCTGCCAGGATATTTTGGCAAGTAAGTCACCAACAGGGAGAGGACAAACATTGTTCAAAGCTGCCTCTACCTCCTCTCCAGGCACCTCTGGAGTGCAGAGAATCATTTATTGAGTGGTTTAAAAGGTGCTCAAGGTGAGTACAAAACTTTTTGGGTAAAATATCAGACACTGCATGGTTCAATATCCTTCCCATTTGCAGAGCACAAAGGATACTTCCACAATTTCAATATTATTAGAGGGGCTGTGCTGAAAAATTGACCTTAAAAATCCCACAACAACTTGTTCTTTGTAAAGAGGGAGGGGATAAAAATCCACCAAAAGTTGTCTGTTCCCTTTTAGAAACTAAACAGCAATTGGCTAAACGTGTGCTATGTACAAATAACATAAAATGCATGTAGCTGGGTAGATGTTTTCCATAACAATGCCCTGAGAAATTGCATTAAACCTCAGACATTATCCCTGGTTTTATAGAATTGCCCACAGAGACAGACACCAACATCACTATTAAGTATCAAGAAAGTACCAGGCTTGTTACAGGAGCTTTATGAGAGCCAAGGATCAAATATTTTTTCACAGTTTTATGTGGATAGTTTCATGAAAATTGATCAGGTCTAAAAAGTCACAGTCCAAATGAAGCTAAGGTTAAAGATAATTTATACATGATATTCCTAATTTTATTCTGAGCCCTTTTATTACTATGTAGGCCTTTATGACTTTAAAGAAAATGTCAGTGGCAGCAAATGACATTGTACTGAATAATCTAGTTATGAGGGAAAAGACATTTAAAACTATTCCAGATCAGCTTTGCTCTGTTCTGCTGAACTTACAGTTTTATCCCACACAGCTGGGCAAAACTCCTGCCTGCATTTTTAAATCTTCTCCATGGTTGCTTTGAGAGCCAATGTCTCTTCCTCTTCTCTTTTTAATTCCTTGGAAATTTCACGTTTTCCCCCTTTTTTTCCTAAGTGCTTGGAGGGAATTCAGCTCTCCCTCACATGCTCAGGGGTGTCTCACCCTGAATGTTCAGGACAGGGGAGGATTTGCTCAGTTCCTGATGTTTGTGATTTTTACCTGTCCTTGGGAGCAGCAACTGTGTCCCATCAGCTCCACAGCAGGGACAGAAATTGGAGACAAATTCCTGCTGCTCTTGACATGGACAGACAAGATATTTCCCTAAATCTCTGTCTGTTCACCACCAGGAGCAGGGATGAGTTTGAAGGGCATCTGTGGCTCTTTTTTGCAGCATCCACATCCCAATTTTCAGGTTTTGTTCCCACCTCTGCTTTTCCTCCTTTATCCAATCTGCAGATGTGAAACAACAGCTGCAACAACAAATCTGCAGAATATTATGGATATTTACTGTATTATTAGAGACACAACTGCCTCATGGCAGCAATATTAGCTTTTTTTTTTTTTCCTTTTTTTTCCAAACAGGAAAAAAAAGGGAGAGGTGCAGAGTGACACCTTGGGCAGAGGTTGACTCCCCATTTGATGCAGGGAGGTTGGGGGGGGTCTCCTTTTCCCATGGGAGTTCCCAGGAGGTTCTTGGAGGAGTGACCAGAACCCAGCCCCTGTTCCTGCTGCTCCCACAAATTGTGGGACAATTTGTCCTGTCCCTACTTCTCTCCAGGAAAAGGTTTCTGTGGGATGAAAGAACCAGTGAATGGTCAGGAATGTTCTCCCAGACATTGTGGACACTTAAGTACCTGAGAAAAGCTAAAACTACCCAAATTCCATCTGTTGGATTCCCTGAATATTTCAGGATCTGGATTCAAACCTTGCACATTGATGAATTTTGGCTTTGATGGAACAGGAGGATGAACACATTAATCTGGCACAGGTACAGTTCTGTTATAAATATTTTATAGGAATATCATTCACTGTGTGATTTACTAAGAGGAAAAAGTGTTAATAAATTAAAATAAAGAGTATTTTCATGTAAGTTTGGGCTTTATATTTAAATTCCTTTTAAATCCTCAGTGTTAAACAGCTTGTCTTCTTTTTTATTTTTTTTTTTTTTTCTGTATGTGATTTCTTGCTCAGGGAAAGAAATGAGAGTTCTTATCATTAACAGTCTTCCTGAATTCTGCCACTGTCTGGATCCACACTACCCCTGGTTTTCCAGATGCTTGTTTGAAAGGCAACTGTTATTGCATGTCATAATTGTGTTCATAGCTGAGTAAACACCTTCACAGGTGCAAAAAGACCCGAAAGCTGCAAGAGTTGTAAGGCTGAAAAAGCAGAAATTTTATGGCCTTGTCATGGACAAAGGAGGTGTAGAAATGAAATACAATATTTTCCTCTGTCTGAAGTGTAACACTTGATTAGCTTGAAAAGCAGGAGAGCTGTGTGGCCGTGCACAGGATTTAATCAAAAACGCAGCTTTGTTTGAAAAGTGATTAGGTAAAAATGTCATTGATTTCTACAGCAAATCTGCTCACTGAGGATTTCAGAGCCATAGACTCCTTTCTCTTCATAATATTTATATTTTAGCTGTTTTTCAGTAGTGGCCAAATAGAGCTATCAGGCTAAAAAAAAGAGTAGAAATTGTTGTGGCAGAGGTTTTTTAAGTGCAAGGCAAATCTTGGCTGCAGGATTTGGCTCTCCCTGTTCTCTTTGAGCTCCTCTATCTTTCCTCATCACTATCTTGAATTTATATTTATTTCAATCAAAAATCAAACTCCTCTTGGGTCAGCCAAGCCAAGCTGAGAAGGCAAAGGGTGAGAGGCCTGGGAAAAAAAATTATATAGGAGTGCAAGAATTCTGGACAAGCTTTGGCTGCCCCTGGATCCCTGGCAGTGCCCAAGGCCAGGTTGGACATTGGGCTTGGAGCACCTGGGACAGTGGGAGGTGTCCCTGCCATGGCAGGGGTGGCACTGGGTGGGATTTAAAATCCCTCCCTATCCAAATCATCCTGGGATTCCCTGAAAGAATTCCTGCATTTCAGGAAAAGTGTTATCCCCATCCCCACCCCTGACTTCAGCTGTGTTTCCAGGTGATCCCAGAGTGGGTCAGGTAGGGAATGGCCACAATGGCTGCTCCTCCCCAGCTCCACTCTGTTGCTGTTTTGGTCAAGTAAATTAATTAAAATGTAAATTTAATTGAATATATGTTAAACTACAAATATTTTTTTCTCTTCATGAGTGGATCTGTCTCCTGTAATGTGTATCTTTAAAAGGAAAGTCATTCCATAGTTACTATAATTAGTATTATGATATAATTATAATATAATTAGTGATATTCTCAGAAACTGCCTAAGTATAATAAATACATATTAACCTGTTCATTTTTATTAAGTTATTTCAAGCAAGTATTGTTCAGATGAGCAAATGTTTCATAAAACTTTTTCTATAATGTTGGAGAAATTATCAAATCCCCCTTTACCTGAACATCTTTTAATATGATTTTTAATGAGAGAGAAGATATCACAGAAACCCTTGAAGAGTCCTGGAGAGATATTATTGATCTTTGGAGTTAGATCACCTTAATGATTATCTTTCATAGCAGCTGGAATATTTTGTTCCTTGTCTGCCAGAAAGACACATCTGAAGGTTAAATACAGCAGGATGGAGCAAAATTTTGTTGAAAGTTTATAAATCCATCACGTGGAGGAGGAGGAGAGGAGAATTCTTCAAAATGTCCCCTGCTCAGAAGAAGCTCATGGCCAGGGTCTGTGGCTACAAATTAGGGACAAAATCAGGTCAGATTGATAAATAATAAAATTCATCCCTGTGAACACCTAGTGGGTGTTCACTAAATCCTGGAATGGTTTGGGTTGGGAGGGACTTTAAATCTCACCCAGTGCCACCCCTGCCATGGCAGGGACACCTCCCACTGTCCCCAATGTCCAACCTGGCCTTGGGCACTGCCAGGGATCCAGGGGCAGCCACAGCAAATCTGGGAATTCCATCCCCACCCTCCTAGGGAACAATTCCTGCCCAAAATCCCATCCAGCCCTGCCCTCCTATGTGAAGTATTTGGAGACTCTCAGACTTCTCTGGTGCCCTGATTCCCGTTCTTTCAGCAGCTCAGCATCCCTCTCTGCAGCTCGGCATCAAGGAGATTTTCCTTTCTCATGTCAGAGCCTGCCAAAGCCTCCCAGCGCCTCACCAGCGCCCAGGGCAGCCCGAGCAGCCTCACAAACAACAGATTTGATCTTTCTCTGAGCTGGACTTCATTGGAATCATGTTATCAATTCTTCCTCGGGATCCTTGAGGGTGTTTTACAGAGAAATCAGCATGTGTGGTTTCATAATGATGTTCCACATTTCCCTTCAGAAAAACAGCACAGAGGGGAGTGCTGCCAGAGGTTTTATGGCTCAAGTCTAACCTTCCTTAACCTTTTTTTCTTTTTTTTT
>VXBI01014197.1:58991-72697 GCA_013397375.1 Toxostoma redivivum
TTTTTTAATGTCTCCCAGTATTGACAAGGCCTTTAATTTGTGATCCAAGGCTGTACCACTTCTCAAGATTAAGCAGCAGTGCTGCACTAGGGAGCAGCACCTGGTGGCTGGGAAGGACAGATCCGTAGGCAGATCCCACCACATCCAGCCTTGGGGGAGGATGGATCCAGGGGCAGCTCTCCCCTTCTTCCCAGAGAGTGGTAAATCAGCGAATTATAATTCATGTGGCAGATAAATTTATTGGGAAAAGGACCCACAGTGCCAGGAGGAGAATGAGGATGAATGGGCTGGAGTGGGAAGGGCGTGGATTGTGCTCCTGCTCCCGGTGTTTGGGGACACGGGGTGCCCTGAGCATCCTCCCCACACCACTCCACACCTCAGCTTCTGCACAATCCATGGGAAAGACACCCGGCCCTGGGGACAGCCCTCCTCCAGCCCAGCTCCATCCCAGGGGCCTCATCCACCCCCCTGGCCCTGCTGCAAACACGACTGAACAGATCTGGGTTCTCCTCCTACACCGGGATGAGCAAACTCCGGGGTGCTCCCAAAAGACTTGGAATTCTCTGTGCAGCTGCTCAGCTGGGATCACTGCTGGACAGTGGGACAGCATTATCCACGGGCTGGGTGGGTGCTGGAGCTGAGAGAGGGACCAGGAGGGGACCAAAGGGGGACTGTGACAGCTCTGTGCCACTCCAGGATCCTGCACCACTGGAGCATCCCTCCTGTGGCCCCTTAAACCAGATTGAAAGATGCTGTGCACTGCCAGGCTGACAAAAAAGCAGCGTTTTCCGAGCTGTGGAAGCAGCTCTGGATGTTTAATGTCTCTCAATGGCTGGGGTGGGATAGCACAGCATCCGTGGAAAGCCAAGCAGCTGAATCCTTGTGCACTGCTTTGAAAAATTAGGGGCATTTATAATGTCTAATATGTTGCAAGCCAGGATGATTTAACAGATGGTTTAAAAGGAAAATCAGCATGTCAGGCAAGGCCTGGTGTGTCGCTCTCTGTAGATTTCTGTAGAATGGGAGAGTGATAAAAAATGTTTCTCTTCTCTGTTTCAATACTGAGAGATGTTAAAACTTGAAACCTTGAGGGAAATTGCTTAATTACCCTCGTGGTGTCAGTGGTCCAGAGCAGTGGGAAATTTCAATTCCCTGCAGAAAGGGGTCAAATAGGGAACAACCAGGACACTTTTTAAACTCTTGTTAATGCCTCATAACCTTTAATGAATAATTTTCAGTGGCACAGCCAAGCCAACCTCACACAAAAGACAGTCATATTTACCTTCTGCATTAGAGTTCACCTTAATTTTGGGCACAAAGAGAAAAATATAAACAACATTTTCACTTCCATGCAGTCAGAATATGAAAATAAATGTTGATTTTTAAATGTCTCGACTTCTGTTATGCCTTGGCTCAAAATTTCGACAGAATTCTAAATTTAATGTGCAAAACCAAGTTAACTTTTCTTTTAAAGTGTGGTGAGTAGGGCTAACCCCACACCCTGCATTCAACAATTCCTCATTATTTTTATTTTAGAAAGAAGAGTTAATATTTAAAGTTGCCCTTTAATACTCATTTGGAAGCACTGATTGAATAATAAACCAAGCAGCTCAGTGTATCACATCTCTATTAAATTCTCTTGCCTTTTTTAAGATTAAAAAAAGAACTTTTTTCTTCCTCTAAATGCAAATCTTTCTGTGTAACACTGTGCCTAATCTACTACAACTAATTAATCTGTTTGAGCTGATGAAATGTTACCTCTGCATTTTTTGTTCCTTGTATACAATTATTGTAACAGTGGTGAATAAATCAATATTCCCAATCCAACTGTAAAAAACAATCAAGAAAAGCAGTGCTTCTCAGGGAAAAAACACCAAATAATATTTATTAACTCTGTCGCAATCCACAGCAGAGCCTAATACCATTCAAGCATTTTCTGCAAGTGTAATAAGCAAACTCAAATACATGATGAAAGTGGCACATGCCAATAATTTCACCATTTTACACTGCAGAGTAATTGAAGGATTTAATGAGAAACAAACCAATAAAAATAAATAGACCATGTGAGAGGAGGAGAAACTGATCTAAAATGGAAGTTGCTCCATTGTGAGTTTTAGGGGGTTTTTTTTGCATGGTTTGACCAGGAAAAAAAATATGGAGGGGGGTGTGGGACGATTTGGTTTTTATTTCTACTTATTTTACATTTTGCAGTTTGATTTCTGAAGAGGAAAGAGCCACTTGTTCTGTGTGGATTCGATTCTGCATCAGGATTCTCTCCCTCTGCTGCGCTTCCCGCCGAGCCGTCCTTCTCCCTGAGATTCCATGATGAATTGGATCTTTCTGCCCGAAGTTAGAAACTGTTCCTGTTGGATTGGTATTTATAAATAACTCCGAGCAGCCCAGCCTTTTAAATAATGGCACCGAGTCCTTCTGCTTTTAGAAATGTCCATAAATCACCGTCCTCATGAAGGGAATTCTGATTACAAATAAACTCCTTTGTCTCAGCAGTGCCCCTAAATTCTGGCCGTGTACAAATGAGCTCACAGAGCTGGGGTGTGCTTGGACACACAGAGAATTCTGGCCTCACATCTTTTTGTTGTGCACTTTTGGTAATTCCAGAGTTGAATTCACCTTTCAATCAGTCTGACCTATCAGAACTGATTTTTTTTTTCCATACAAAATAGCCTTGAACTGAAGAATTTCCACCTCTATTCCAGCCCCCTCAAATCTAGTGCCACAATAAGTGGCAGAACCTCATCCCAAAGGATTTTGGGAGGGCACAAGAGCAGAGATGCTCCCAACCAAGCCCAGGGTGACACTTGGTGAGGAAAGGTTTGGATTCAAAGATAAAACCCCAAAGCACTGGAGTTTTAAAGCAAGCATGGGGATGGTTCAAAAAGGCCAACAAGTGAATTGCTTTTCACTTGCTCTCCCCACTTGAAACATAAATCCCCAAAATCTGTGCTCATTTTTGAGCTAAATTCCTGAGAAATGTGGACCAGAAGGGGCTCCTCACTTGCTGAGAGCAAGCTGTACATGGAGAGCAATCACTCTAAATATTGAGCACTGTACACCTGGCAAGAGAAACAATAAAACAGGATCTCATCTCAGAGGGGGATTCTCTGCAGTTGTGTTGTTTGGATGTTTTTCCTTGTATGCACAATTGGAAACACGGGCTTGTAATAAGTTATTGCTTTGTGTGGTGCTCTGGGAAGGAGGGAGAGGGCAGGTTCAGAGCCCCAGCGTGGAGAGGGCTCTCCCTGGACAGCTGGGGGCCAGTCTCAGTGTGCAGGTCAGCGACCCTCCTATAAAATCTTTGAAGTGCTTGCTTGAAGAGTATTGACTGTCCAAAGCCTTTTATTTCATATCAAGTTCAAATGCAATGTCTTTATGAGCATAATGCACAAATCAATGGATTAGGACATTCAGATTATTTAGATGGAGCTGAGAGCATGCAGAATACACTGAGGAGTTGTTCAAACAATTGACAGGGATTTCACAAAACAGGGTCTCCTAACAAAATATCTTTTATATCTTTACTTGTCAGGATGACAAGTTTTGCATAGGCAATGAAACAGGAATTGTTGTTTTATCTACCTTGGCAAGATGAAGGCTGGAAGAGTTAAAAATCTTATATTTTTATGAATTTAGAACAGCAAATCCCATTATTATTATTATTATTATTATTATTATTATAGTAGTGTGGAGGAGGACATGGACTCTTCTATATCTTGCTCTTACACAGCACATAAAAATCCTCCCACCCCTGTATCTCTTCTTGCAGCAAATTGATTTCCTGCTATAAGTAGATTCTGTTACTTTCCATAGAAGCACCAGGACATAACTAATAGAAATCTCAATTTTTTATTTTCAGTTTTTTATTTCTATTTTGAATTTTCATTTCCTCTCTCATGGTGCCTGAAGGACACCCATGGCAACAAGAACCCATTTTGTGTCCCATCACAGAGCCAAAATCCAAACCCCATCACCCCACAATGAACATTTCTTGCCTGGATCACATTTTCCAGTCCTCCTTCCCATCCAGCATGGCCATGGGCTCCTGCAAGGCACAATTCCACCCCAAAACTCCCTGGCTTTATGCATTCAGGGAAAAATAAATCTGTTTAGACAAGATGGATTATGGAATCAGGAATTATTTTGGTACAGCACAAGGTCAGCTGTGCTTTTAGTACTAACAAGTTCTAAAGGTCTCACATTTTTGCCAGGAACACTTCACTAATGAAATACAAACCAGTGTGTCTCAAGTGTTTTTGCAATGTTTTAATGGCCCTAACTCGAGGACCTGAACCTCTGCATGTCCATGGGTTTGCTCCTTGTGCTAAGTGTTTATTTTTCACTCTCCCAATGGGGGGAATGAAGAACTGGAATTGCTCTGATGTCAAAGTCACGGATGCAGAAATGTGTGAGACGGAAGAATTGAGCATTATTCTCACTCCCACCGTGACTTCTGGCAGGGAGAGGGTGGCACAGCAAGCCAGGCTGAAGGTTTCAAACCCTGGCACACCTTGGACTTTTCAATTCTGGCATCCTCAGCCTTGTTTTTCCCTCTTTTCCCAGGTTGGGAAAGCGCCAACTCCACTGTGGACTCCAACCCTTCCAACACAGAGAGGGAAATTGCTTTTAGTAGTACAAAAAAAAAAAAACCTGGAAAACCTGTCCCAGGAGCCAGGGCAGCAGGGATTCCCATAATCATATTTCTGGAGCAGATCACCTCCTGTGGTCCCTTCCAACCTGACCCATTCTGGAATTCTGGGATTCCTGGACAGACAAAGATGTAATGCATTTTTACATGGAAACAAGGAATATTTCCCAAACTTGTGGGAGTGTGTTTGCTGTAGGTACTGCAACTGCCACTCAGGATTTGAAACTTCTGGGACAAACCCTGGCCAAAGATCCAGGAGCTGACAGAGGAATTTATGACAGTGGTGACACAAAGTCCAACATCACTCGAAAACTTTTAGGCAAGTTACAAACTACCCTTCTCCTGCTCCAGCAGTGACATGAGCAGAACAGTCAAAGTAGCAAACAAAGTCCATTAAAATCCAGTTAATTGTAATAAATTTGCTGATTTTAGTGTAATTGGTGCATTTCTCCACCATTCCAGAGCTCCTATCCCAAATGTTTCAGTGTTGGTAAGGACTGGACTCACCCCATCACTAATTAAACAAATAATTTCCAAAGAACTGGGAAAAATCCCTGTGAACAGAGCAGCTCCCCCAGAAAGGTTGGGATTTCAGGCAAAAACTGCCTGGTGACCACCAAAGCCCCTCCAAATCCAGCTCAGCCATCACCATTTCCCATGGGATACAGCAGAGCTTGTTCCCAATGCTCCTCACTCTCCAGAAAACCCCAAACCCACCAAATCAGAGTCCAAAAATAGGAGTTTCTGAGGATGGACCAGCAAAACCCAGTAAAACCCTTTATTCTTCCCAGTGCTGCCTCCCAGGCACTGCTGCTGGTGGATGCTGGGTTTCCCAAACTGGTTTCCCAAACCAGAGGGATGTGGCAATGTCCCACAGGAATATTCCACAGTTGTTGTTATCCTCCAATCCACCCTATGATCAGCTTGCCAGTTTATATTTTTGTTCCACATGGTGGATTTTTATTGTGAAGCTCCCCTGGAAAATTTATAGAGTTTCCAAGTTGTCTGTATAAATAAATATAAGGAAAATTAGCGTGTCACAGCGTGTTCTGGTGTGGCAGAGCTGCCTTTTCCCTCTTGTTTTTTGTTTTTTTATTTTTTTTATCAATGGAAATTATAAGGGAGATATTTCCCTTGCCTTAGCTGTCAGCCAATCCATGTAAATTCCTGCAATTATGGGTAAAAAAAAAAAAAAAAAAAAAAAGTGCTCCTTCATTACCAATCAGAATTTCATTTCTGGCCTCCCCTGCATCCTTGTAGAAGCCTTTCCCAGGGATGCCAGGACAAATAAGTGTGCTGCATCTCTGGAATGCTCATTTTCCACTCATTCCAGGAAGATTGGCGGGAACGTTGCACGCTTCCAGTGTAATTAGTCTTTTTTAATGAAATGGACCCTGGATATCTTCCACTGCGGAGCTCCAATAATAGAATTTAAGTGAAAGTAATTTCAAAGTGCAACAGTAGTTTACATATTAGTTATTGTATAAAGAAAAAAAAAAAAACCTGCTCTGCTGTTCTAGGTTAAATGCAATTAACATCCAGGCCTTCTGCAAGGCTCCTGGGAGGGAATGATTGGTTTGGCAGGTTATTTCTCAGATTTTGATAAAAAGGAAAAGAAACCCCCCATTATTTTCATGAGAAACCCTCGCTGAAAATATTCCAGCCCTCTCTAGATTCAAGCCCTCCAAGCAACTCAGTAGAACACGAATATAACTCCAGAATTTGGACTAATTAACTATTGCTCAGAAGCACAATTACCATGTGAGCTGCTGCCAGAATATTGCAGATAAATAACATTTTGCAAGTCCAAGTAGATGTCAATTCCTTTCTAATTAGCATTTGCTGTGAGAAGAATGGACAGAGTTTTCAGTTTGGTTTTGGAAAAACAGAGTGTGCAGAACCCTGATGTGGGAGCAAACATTGTGGTAACAACACAAAACCATATTCATTACATGCCCTTTATTCATCCAGCTGTATCCTATATCCAAAGAAAGCTGTGGGTTTATGAGAAATACAGAAAGAACTATTACAGAATTATTGCAAGATTGCTCAAATCTGAAAAAAAAGAGGGATTTTTTTATTTTATTATTATTTTCTTTCTTTGTCCCTAGTAAGCACATTTTTTAAAAGCAATTTATTTTCTCATTTGAAAAGTCAGATCTTTCACTCCCAATTCTTTCTTCACATTCCCTGGTTATCTAGGAATAAAATCTAACCCTCACAGCTTCCACGAGCTGAGTTGATGGGGTCTTATTGCAAAGGACCTCACAGAAAGTTGCTCCTTCTTAGTTGCATAGGAATGCTTAGATCAAATCCCACTATTTTAATGTTTCTGTGGGGGAAAACCAGATGCAATGTTGGCCAAACAAAACACTCTGGCTGCTCTGGGTTGTTTTCCTTGCCTTTGGACACTTTCTTGGTCCTTCACAGGCTGTTAAACACAACCTCTGCCTTGGGAAGTCAAGGAGATGCAGATTTTTGGAGATGGGAATATTCATGGAATCATGGAATGGTTTAGGGTGAAAGGGACCTTAAAGTCACCTATTTCCACCATCCCAGAGTTCCCCTGGCCTTGGACACTTCCAGAGATTCATCCCAGCTCCCAGGCAGGTATTGGGCCAGATGGATTCTTAATGCATCCCACAATTGCTCTGCCTTTAGTACAGCCAGAGCATTTCACCTTTAGGAAATTGCAGCTTGAGCGTGTTTAAAACCTACTCAAGTTAATAGAAATGTTCTCATCGACTTCACTGAGCTCTGGACCACTCTCTCAGATGCTTCTTTTCACCTTGACCTTCACTCAACATCAAAAATTTCGATTTCTAGTGAAAGTCAGTCATCTAAAACATAAGGAGAAGTAGATACTTCCACAGGACAATTAATTTCATATTTAAAGAAGTGGCTAAATTATCCCCTTCCCCCCATCAACCACAGAATTATCTTGAATGTGAAATTTAAAATAGACACCCAACTCTTGGAAGGCTGCAGTAAATGAGCTGACTCCCATCCTTTGTGGTATTATGGGGGGTAGTTGTGATAAAGTGAATTTATCAGCCTGAAAATAAAAGGAATAATTGCCAAAAATTACAAAGAAGGTGCAGATAGATGAAAAAATTCCTCCAGCAAAGACCAGGTTAGAGATATCCAATGCAGCATTTGTGTTTGGATTGGTTTTAGGTGCAGCCTGCTTTATTCCAGACCTCCAGGTTACTTCATCCCTGGTTTTGGCAGACCTGGGATGTTGGTTTCCTTCCCCTTTCAGTGCCTGGCCAGCAGGATGGGGACATTTGTGACCTTCACACTGGGCATGGCCACCACAACCCCACTGCCCACATTCTGCTGGTTCTCATCTGAGCTGAAACCTCCCTGTGCCACCACCCTTCTCCAGCTGCTGCTTTTCCTCAGGAAACACTATTCCTTGGATTGTTTATTTTGCTGTTATGAGTGTGTTTTGCTACAAGAAATTGCACTTAATTATGTTACAATATTTTCAGCACTGTTAATGTTAAAATTAATGCTTCAAAAATGATTTTTACTTAATTTTTACTGGGTGTTCATGGATAATTGATAGGGAATTTGTTATTAAATCTTTTATTTGACTGATTACTTAATCATTCCCACATGGTTATTGAAGACAATCTTACATATAATTAATTTCACTAAGAGATACTCCCCATGTTTTCCTTCCTAGGCCAGTGTCTGCATGGTTATCATGTAATTTAAGGCTTTCCTGGGGCAGCTTTAAATTATGCACATATTTGTATTAATTATATGTGGCCAGATCCTGCTACCTTGTGTAGAGTGGTGAACACCTCCTCCTGGAAGGAGTTTCTCTGGCACCAAAGGAGCCCTGGGATCTGTGGGTTAAAATTGGGGGAAAACAAGGGAAAAGCTGAAGAGACAAAGAATTGAAGTTTGGTTTTTCACAGGTGTCTCCTGCCTGTCCCTTCCAACGTGGCTAATCCATGGGTTCATCCTCTCCATCCTTATTTTGGGATGAGAAATGTGACAGCTCACAGGGAAGGGAGCAGGACCCTCTCCCACCTCAGAAATGCAAAGATCCAGGGCAAAGAGGACCGTGGACCATGACAGGAGCAAATGATGCTCAAAGTCAGGAGAAAGCAGGAGTTATCCATCAGCTGCCACGCCACATTCCTGACAGGATGCTAAGTGATGCACCTGGTGCCAATTATTGACTTCCAATGACAAATTGGGTTTGCATATTGCATATTTTCACCCAGACTATGGAAGTAATCAGTGACTACAGCACTGCACTTCCAAGGGAAGGTGGGAAGAGCATGTGAGAGGCAAGTCCTGAGGAATCAGCATGAGCAGCGTGGCCCTGGCCAGCTGGGATTTGCATTCTGGTGGCAGCAGCAGGCTCTGAAAAACCCCAGGTCTCCACCAAAACCAGGAATCCATGGCCAGATCCATGACAAGGCTGCCAGGGAATCCCCAGTAACAAGGGATGGAACAAGGGGAAACGGCCTCAAGTTGTACCAGGGGAGGTTTAGATTGGAGAGGAGGAAAAATTCTTCATGGAAGGAACTGTAAAGTTCTGGCACAGCTGCCCAGGGCAGTGGTGGAGCTCTCATCCCTGGAAGGATTTAAAAGATGTGTGGATGTGGCACTTGGGGACACGGGGCAGTGGTGGCCTTGGCAGTGCTGGGAGTGGTTGGATTTGATGTTCCTTTTCCACCCCAAATGTCCCTGTCTAAAAATGGGCAGGGTGGACCCAGCTGCTGGTCCCAAATCCCTCTTTTCTCCCTGGATTCAACAGGATGGGGCACAACACTCAAGCTAAACATGAACTCAACCCTTTGCAGCATCAATGACACAGCAAGAACTTTAAAAATCAATTTACTTGTGGGGACCTGAATGGAAAACAAGCTGAATGTAAAAGAGTGGTCACAGTAAGTTCATTTAAAGCAGAGTCTCTTCCCAGCTAACATTTTAAGCTGCCCTCAAGCAATTCTCTGCCATGTAGCAGCATTTCTGGGAAAGAAAATGGTCTTATGAACCCACCTCTGCACAAAATTTCCAAAACAAGCAGGGACAGTGTTTGTAATTGTGGAAGGATGAAATATTTCTTTCCCCAGAGACTGACAACTAAGAGCTGTTATATTTAAAAGCTAAAAACCGCCATCAAGCAAAGCCCTACCTGGCATTTTCTATTTGCTATTTTGATTAATTTAGGGGATTCCAGTGGGCAGAGATTCTTGAAGTTGATACTTGTGAGAGCCTCTTTCACCCCATTACTGGAAATCTCAAACCCACTGAGGCAGCATCAGGCCCCCTCCACCAAGGCCCCCATTAATGTGGGCGATAACCACTATTTCTCCCCACACACCATTTAAATTCTAAGACACTGACAAACTATAACTCACAGGGAACCATTTGAAATTATTATTATTCAATGGCTTGTAAACTGTATCTCATCATTAAACAGAATAATAAATAAAAATAATGACCAGCCTTCAAGACAGCGATGGGAAGAACACACTTTCCTGCCAAAGACTTGGTTCATTTTACCAGGTTTTAATTAAAAGCAAAACTCATCCTTTAATTTTGAGATGGTGTTTGGGGTTAGGAACTGGATGAAATCCCTTATTCCACGCTGCTCCTGGTGCCATACAGACCAAGCTATAGGTTGCTGAAGGAAAATAGCCCCACGGATATTTTACAGTACCAAAACCTAGCTCGGGGCTACACATCCCCAGATAAAAGGTGGCAGCTCCGTGGAAGAAACGAGGAATTTGTCACCGTGGCTGTTTGAAGTGCATGGAGCAGCAGGAGGAGGAGGAAAAGGAGGAGGAGGAAGGGTTAAAAAAGGAGGAGGAGGAAGGGTTAAAGCCCCCAGCCCAGCCCTGCCTTGCCCATGGTCAGCCACCTCGTGTAATTCCATTAGGGTGCAAGATTCAAATGCAGAATTAGCTGTTGCCTACGCAGAATTATGTTAAACATGGCCCAGACTGAAAATCAATATTCTGCTTAAGTAACTGGCCCTCCAGTAATTTAATGAAGCTAAATTGCATTACACGGAGGTAAGGTGGTGGGGGACCATTTTGTCTCAAACCTTCCATTATACAGTGACTGTACAGCTGGATGCCTAAAGAGAAATTAAACATATACACTCATTTCTTCTTGAAGTTGGAACAGTGTTTTTTACACTGGATTACTTGTCTCCTTCCTTAATTTAAAACTACAGTAAATAATTTGCAGCCACGTAATTAGGAAGGAGGCACGGTCTCATAATAAGAGGAAAAAATTGCTACCAGAGTATTAAGGGATTTTTTTTACTCGACGAGAAAAAAATGAAAAAGGACATTAAATGTTAGATCTGTATTAAAAATGTAATTCTAAAGGGTTTAAATCTATGACATGTCTACACTGAATTAATTAAATTCATGATCTGATCAAGGACTGAGAAGCTACCTTGGAGCTATCTCTTAAAAATGCTATGTATGTACATGTCAAAATAGGAATTAAAATAAAAGCAGGCCTTTGATTTATTGGCAATTCATGCATGCATTATTGTGCTTTCTTGCCTGGCAGTAGGAGGGAAGTCAAAGTTTTATAAAGCACCTGAAACCTTCTCCTCACGCCTCTTTATTAAAGGAACTTCCCCGCTCCCAAACTCGGAGCCATCCGCTGTGGATGTGATCGTGGTGACATCCAGGATGACTTAACTCGTGTTCAAGCTGATTGACAAGAACAAAGAGCCTACAATTACATTATGCAGCACTAGTACTGCACCCTCTTTTATTTATTATTCAGCTGCAAAACTTCAACGGCAAGAAACACTTCAGAGTTTTGTGTCGGGGAGACGGAATTAAATTGACAATAATTCTGGGCCGTGTGGTCTGAAGTTCTGCTGATTAGAGATTACTTCCCCCTAAATCATTTGTCACATTGCCTCATGGAAGGGTAAAACAGCCTTCAACCATGTGTAGCTGCAGCAGTATCTTTGGGGAAATGCAGGCAGCAGAGTATGTATTGTTTAAAGGGAAAAGAAGTGATTTGCATCTTCAATCGCGGTTTTTCTTTCCTGTCCCACGACCGGAATTTTCCTTCTGTACTTAAAAGGCAGTTAAACAAACGAAATTTATTTATGGCAAATCTGAAGTGAGAGAAGAGGCACTGAAAGTGTCTGTTTAACACCTCAGAGGGCATCCCAGGCCTGCAAAGATGTGCCAACATGAGCTGCAAGATGCAGCATTAGCAGAAGTGGGAGCACAGCTCAGAACTGTTGGGTCAGGCTGGTTCCTCCCAGAAAGCTGCTACAGACCAACAGCACATCACTCCCAGCTCCTCTGTGCTGCTGGTGTGGGAGTGCTGGTGTAAAGCCCCTGAAGGTGTCAGGGTGCACTCGTTGCTCCAGTCTCACACTTTAATTAAAACCAGATGCCACTGTCAGCCATCAAATCTATACCTCAGGTCATTAAAATGAAATTCCATCGCTGTTGCCAGGCCAGACTGTAACGAGGATGCACTGAAAGGCCACAAGGCAAGTGAGGGGAGTCAAGGGGTGCCCACCTCTGGTTCCTCCTGGTGCTTCTGAGCCAGAGCATCACCAAAATCTGAATATTCAGCTCCAGCAATGGCCTGAAGCAAACAGGCTGTGTCAGCTGAATGTGGAAATGCTTCGTGGATGTGTGGTGCTGGCTCCAGCCAGGCAGGAGCAGGAACAACTCCTTTCCTTCCCAGGAAAGCTCTGTCTGGATCAGCATCACCTTGGCCAAAAGACATTTTCAGCATCATCTCAGGCAATGAGTGAGGGAGATGAAAAATTCAGTCTCTCTTTTGCACTTTATTGATTGAAAAGGAAAAGACTTCCAAGAGAAATTATTTTTGCACCCTTGAATACCACCAGGCAGATCTATATTTTGTCTCTTTTTGACTGAAAAGATGTTTTACTCCTTTATTTCTTTTGGAATGGCAATTCAATAATGTGTGGTTGAACATTTATTAATTACACTCCAATTTAAGGAATTATTTTGAAAGGAATAACTGCTCTCAGGAATCCTGAAACACTTTCAGTTTCATTTCTGAGTCCATTAGAACTGAAATGTAGCTCTTCCCTTCCACACTGAGCTCCTGGCTTGTACTTGAAACCAGGAATGGCAGGATTTTTGCCTAGTAAAACATGAGTTTCAACACATATTCAACAAGGGAAACACGTCATGTATTTTATAATACAAGGTCCTTTAGAGCAAATGATCCAGCTTTTTTTTTTTTTTTTNAATACCTTGACTGATGAGTTTAGCGTTTTCCTCCTGCTCATATTTACATTTAGTGTTTTGATGATGTTAAATTCTACAAATGAGAGCAGTTTTTAAGTGTTCCTTTCAACACTGCCTGCCTTTTCTGTTTGATTTCTCTTGCTGATGGTGTGTTGTCAATGCTGAATGCTGGAATTGTTGTTGAGCAGGCACAGCTGGATGAATTAAAGTCTCTCCAGTAACTCAAACCAGAAATGACTTCATCTCAAAACTTTCCATGTAGCACAGGTCAGAGCTCTGAGTGGGGACAAAAATAATGGGGTTACCAGAGGAAGAAAAAGTCAAAAGTACAAGTCAAAATACAGAGAGCACTTTGGGCTGCCTTGTGCAGCAATTTCTCTCTGTTACAGAGTGAAGCCCTGATGGAGACATTTGATAAGTAATTGTATTTTAAGCTCAAATAGAATATCTGCATGTGTGCAGATACAGAGCCCTGTACATTTATCTTATTAGCTATTTACTTAAATTATCTGTTGGTACCCTAATATATACCTAGTGTCACCTAATGATATCATCTACTAATTTATTCAAGGAATTTTGCCAAAAAACAAGTAAGAGCCTGGAACACAAACATTTCTTCCCCATTCATTTAGAGCTCATCACAAACAGAGAAGCATTTCAATGTGGCCAAGGCAGATTTTCAAAGGTAACATCTTTAATTAACAGGAAGCAATTTCTAAAGTCAATACAAGGGGGGATGGTGTAATTAGATGTGTCTGAGTGTTCCTGGGATGGGATGGGATGGGATGGGATGGGATGGG
>VXBI01014197.1:72782-82782 GCA_013397375.1 Toxostoma redivivum
TCCTCACCCCAGCCCTGCTCCTCCTCCATGCACCAATTCCTCAGGAATCCCTCCTGCTTCATTCCAAAAAGCCTCTTGCCCTGCTGTGGCAGCATGGGGAGCTGGAAATTTTTTTTTCATATCAAAACATTTCATCTGATTCCTTCTTTCAGAGTGGAGGGGAAAATCACCTTCATCATGTTCATGTCTGAAACATGGCAGAGAGGGAGCAGCCCCTTCCCAGATTTTCCTGCTGGGAGTTCCATGCTCCCTGATGTTCCTTAGGAATGAGATGACATCTCCCATCACTGAGCACCATGCCAAAATTTTGTAATCACAAACCACAGAAGGGTTTGGGTTGGAAGGGACTTTAAAGACCATCTCATTCCCCCCCCCTTCCACTATCCCAAATTGCTCCAAGCCCTGTCCAACCTGGCCTTGGACACTTTGAGTCCACAACCTCTCTGGACAACCTCACCACTCAAATAATATTATTTTAAGTATTTTTGCCTTATTTTGAGTCTTTTCCTTAAGTCTGTGGAAAAGGTTTTGAATTTCCTGCCATTTCTGTGATGTCCCAACCTGCTGGGCTGGATGTGGCTCTTCCAGGCTTCCCCCACACAACAATCACCAGAAATTCTCCATCTCTAAGTGGAGCTGATACAACCCAAGCCTGACATCAGATAAAATGTGTTTAAAAACAAAGGTTCAAAACTCTTTTGATAAGTTTGTGTTCAAGGGCCTCTAAAACTCAATGTTCTGTGCTGAAATCAATTCATGTTGTCAATAGCCAGGAATTCCCAGAGTTAAAATTGGGATCTCTTGTTGACCATTGCAGCTCTGGAAAATCAGTATCACATAAATAAAGATATTGAGGATGAAGCTGAGAGGATGAGTTGCTTTTTAACTGAGCTGGAGCAGTCCATATGAGAAAGTTCATTGGTGCAGTGTAAACCCTTGATCACACAGGAGCACGGGGTATTTTACATTTTTCCTGTTATGATTTTCTGTATTTCAGGTGATTTGGATTAAATTTACATGTTCACAGAATCTTGTAGCTGGGACATTACACAGAGAAATCCAGAGCTGATGCCCAGCACCCACAAAAGGGATAATTTCTGGGTAATGTTCAAAGCATCAACACAGATTAATATTGGTGAATGCAGGAAAATCTGCAAAATCCCTACCAATAATGAAAATCTGCTGATCACAACAATTCCAGGTGGTCAGTGGTCACTCTGTACCCTCAGCTCTCCATCCACATCAGTTCTGCTGCAGAGGGGACAATTTTGACAAGAAAGTTTTCATCCACCTTCTCCCCCTACTCAGTGGCAGGGAACGTGGTGGCTCCAAAGCACTCACAGATTTTAATCAAAAAACTGAATTTTTAGGAAATCTCATTGCTCAGGGGCACCACAGCTTTGCCACCAGCCCTGAGCTGCTGCAGAAATACCTGGGACACCTCCTGTCCACCTTGCAGGCAGACTGGAACCCCATGTCCCACACTCTCCATCCCTGCTGGTTTTCTCCAGCACAGATACATTTTTCTGCCATTCACCAGGCTTTCTCCCTTTCCCTTATTGTTTTTAGCCTTTTCTGTGACCCTTGAAGTCAATTTTAAGGCAGCATTGAAAGTGCAAGAGGATTTTATTCATACAGGCACGATGCTACTGCGGGACAGAATTGGGCAGCCCTTGCTCAGCCTCTGCTCCTGCTGTGTGTCCTGGGGTTGTCTGTGGCACCAACAGAGAGGTTTGCACCTTGCTGACCTGAAAAAAAAGTGATTTTATGTTTGCCCTGAGATTCCCCCCTTCAGAGGCCTCCACAATTGCAGCAAAAGTTAGTTTTTTTAATTTCAGGAGCTGTTTGTGATTTAGTCTCTGCTCTGGCCTTGGACACTTCCAGGGATGGGGCAGCCACGATTTCTCTGAGCAACCTCTGCCAGAGCCTAATATCTTCTATCAGAGAGATTTATCCCCTGTCTAGTCTTAGATTGTAGAAAATGCCTCTTCCACACATTCCACAGGTTTAAATTAACTTTTGTGGAGCAACTGCTTAGACAAAGGACATGAAGGACCAAATCCTACATTCCCTCTGCTCTGAGCACTTATTGGAGGTGAATTTTTGCCCTGCAAGGTTTGTGAGATCCCACTCACTGCAGCTATGACTCTCTTGGTATTTCCACTTAAAAATTTTATTTTCAAGTCCCCATAATTGTATGTAAAGTTTTTCTCAGATCTGAAAGACAAAAAGCCCTAACAAGTCAAAGGCTCAGCCTGGGAGAAACAATTGATCTGCATACAGAGGGAAAGGCGTTTTTAAAAGGGAGTTTGATACTTTTTCCTTTCTTACCCTAAATTGCTTTGGTTTTGAGCTCACATTTTATCAACTGCAGAGTTCACTTCAGTGTAAATCTCATTGATTTCAGCCACATTTTATTCCAGGGATAAACGTGATTTCATTATTCTATTACAAAGCACATTAAAAATAAAACGTAGGTGACAACTTTATCACTGAAGATGGGATTCATTACATATGAGTAAGGGGGATTTTTTTTTTTTTCAAGAGAGGTTTAATTTGGATTTCTAGCATATAGCCATGCATATATACAGCAGCCAAAGAAGCTATAGCCTGTCATTTCAATAAAACATGTATGAAAGCATCCCTAAGCACCTCGTGGCATGTCAGGGATATATGGTGTAAGAGTGTGTCCATGTCAGCAGTGACAAGCTGAACCTTAATGGCTCTAAAACAGTCTTTATGGTTTACTGTACCCATAATCCATTTTATAATGAGTGCTCAACCACACACAACGACTCTGAGTTTCCTCTGCCTTTTAACTCACCCCAAGGTGCCTAAACGAGGGGAAAAACTCCAAATTGTGGGTGATCCTTCCCGAGGAGCATTATGTGCTGAAATACTTATGCAGGACAGGTAAATTAAGAATAAAGCTTTGCTCTAATCCTTTAGTTTCCTTCTGTGGATTTTAAGAGAGACCAGTACTGACATTTTACTGTGGTTTTGGGGGAAGGTTTTAAATTTTATCAGGCTGGCAATGCTTTGGACTTAGAAAATGTGGGGATGGGGAAGAGGTGCTGTAAGCCCATGACAGACACCACACATTTAGGGTTCAAACAAAAGAAGAATATGACATTTCCTACCTGATTTCACCCTGATCCTGCACCCTTTATCCATGGGAAATGTCAGCAAGAAACAGGGAAACTCTGGCAAAGATGTAGCAGGAACTGGAGCATCCTCTTTGCAGCTCTCTGCTGGCACAGGGCTCTTGGCAAACACAGAACCATGGCATGGTGTGGGTTGGACAGGACCTTAAAGATTTTCCAGCTCCACCCCTGCCATGGACAGGGACACCATCAACTGTCCCAGGCTGCTCCAAGTGCCACCCAAGCTGTGAATTCCAGGGATGGAGCAGCCACAGCTTCTCTGAAGCAGCTGTTGAGGTAATGGTCTGTAGGTCACCAGGCAGACATCTGAAAGGAATAATAAAGTTTGGAATTCCAGGGAAGTCCACGGAGCTGAGGCTTCACAATGTGGAATTGTAGAAACCCAGTCTCAGCAGGGCTGGAGACACAACCACACTTCACAAGAACGTTTGGGGTTTTTCTTAAGATAAATCTATGGTTTAAATCCTTTTGTCTCTTCAATTATAATTACAATGGTGGTGGTGATAATAATAAATGAAGAAGGAGAAGAAAAAGGAGGAGAAGAAAAAGGAGGAGAAGGAGGAGAAGGAGAAGGAGAAGGAGAAGGAGAAGGAGAAGGAGAAGGAGAAGGAGAAGGAGAAGGAGAAGGAGAAGGAGAAGGAGAAGGAGAAGGAGAAGGAGAAGGAGGAGAAGGGAAAGAAGATCAAGACGATGAAGAACAAGAGGAACAAGAAGAACAGGAACAACAGTAAGAACAAGCAATAAATTTCTGCCTCTGGTGAAGCTGACCTCCTCGGTCCCAGCCCAGGCTGCAGAGACCCCCGAGGAAATGCATCCCTCCAGACCCTCCCATTTTCCATCCCCGGGTACCCAGGTGACCCTCTCTGCCCCCCACGCTCTCCTTGCTCATCACCTCTTTCCAAGCCCCACTTCCCACCAGAGCCTGCCCTGCACCCCGCCTGGGGCACTCCGAAATCAAGGCCAGCCCCTCCAAGGGACAGCCGTGGGCACTGCTGACCCCCGGAGCAGGAGCTGAGCATCCCTGGGTGCCAGGGGCTGGGTGCCCCGAGGGTGCCAGGCCCAGGGGCTTGGGAGCGCCCAGGGGGAGAGGGAAGGAAGCGACTAGAAACAGCCACTTAGCGTCTATTTAGAGCCTGGGAGCATTTGTGAAATCCATCCCCATTACTGTTGAAAAGATGCAAATTTGGTGAAATAATCAGCTGTATGGCTGCAGGCTGTTTCTCAAGTACCCTGATTCCTTACAGGAGGGAAGGTATTAGTGTAAGACACACAGCAAGGCCAAGTTCATGTTGCTCAGAGGTAGCCCCTAACCAAACTCCACCAAGTGCTATAAAACAAGATTTGTTATCCTGGCAAGCACTGACAGTTCCTCCAATAAAGCGCACCCCCCCAAAAAAAAAAAAGAAAAAAAAGAGAACCAACAAAAAAAAAAAACCTCAGAGCCCTTCGGGCTGGTTGCAGGGGTGCAAAAAGCAGCGCTCACAGGCACGGCTGCCCCGGCCCGGCAATTACAGCATCCCCTCCTGCCAAAATCCCCGCAGATGTTCAGGATGCTCATTTATCTCCGGCGAGAAAAGAGCACGGAGCGACCCGCGCAGGGCTTTGTGCTGAAAGCTGGGGGAACGAGCGAGGAGGAGCCGCGCTTTCAAATCCTGGGAAATCGCTAAACGCGCGGGGTGTGATCTGCTTCATGTCTGCAGGCTTCCCTCCTTCCACACATCCCTGCTGCACCGGCTGAACTTGGGGAAAAATAATGATGTGTTTAAGGAAAGGGTGAAATTTAACAGCAAAGCCCTGTTCCTCTGGCGCTTCTTGTTTTACAAAGAAGATCTAAAATGTTGGAATATTTAAATAAATAAAATATTTTTTTAATTTCAGGAGCGTCAAATATATTCTTAAGCCAGCAGTGAAGGTGAGCCTTCAGTCCAGTAGTTTGATCATTGAAATTCCAGCTCTCCCTAAAATCGGTTTTGCAGCCAATGGCTTAAAATAACATCGTGGAAACAAAAATATATCCTATTAAAAAAAATAAAAAATACATCCGATCATCAAACCCCCATTCCGCTGGTTTTATGCTGTGCCTGCAGTGGGACGGGAGATAATAATGCAAGGCATCCTTTTAAATTTGGAAATTTTCTTTCCTTGGATGGCAAAAAAAAAAAAAATTAGTTTAAGTGGCTTTTCTAGCAGAGTAATGGAATAAAGTGGAGTTGGAGGGGGTGTGTTTGTGTGCACGACAGGGCTCGTGCTCCAATATGCATCTTTATGTATTATGGATCCCGTTTTCTCACATTTTTCTCAGTGGACAGATATTGTGCTGTAGCTCTCAGAATACCTGAGAAAAACATTCCAACAAATTGCATTCCTTGTCTATACAGATCCTATAAGGAGCACAAAATAGGCAAGGAGAGTCTTCATCAGAGAAAGCGTTTTTTGATTCCTCCTTCCCCCCCAATCTTCTGTAACAACATAAAAGATACTGTTATGACAAGTACTCTGGTAGTTCATTCTTTCATTTATAATTTAACCACAGCCTATATAACCTAATCAGAAAAATGTGGAGCATGATTAGTACAACAATCGAATGCAGTTGGGCTCCTTGAACAACTCAAAGAACAATACAAAAGAAAGCAAAAAAAAATAAAAAATAAAAAGGGGGGAAAAAAATCAAGGCAGACCATCGCCAGCATATCAGAAAATATGTGGTATTTCTTTAATATTTCATTTTAAACTACCTAATTGTGTTTTTAAGCTTCGGTTCCTGTAATTTTGCAAGATGAGGCATTCCAGTGAGAAAACATATGGTAAGGGATTTTTAAACCACATAGCTAGAGTGCATCATAGACTTATCTGCTGCTTTAGTGTCACAAAAATCCACCACTGAATTTATCCAGTCACCCATTAAAGAAAGAAAAGAATTAAAGGAAAAGGAGTTTAAAAATCCCCAAATGCTCAAAAAAACCCCCAAAAAACACCCTACTGGAAAGGCAGGAGCGAGGTGGATCCGTGAGGCTTCCCAGGGCAGGAAAAGTGGCAATTATCGGGTTATTTCGGGATCCTGCCTAGCAAATATTGCACACGGTGGTGACAAACTGTCACGAGCAACAACTTGTGCCAGCACCTCGGCTAAAATGAGTTTTAATGAACCTTTTGGATCCAGGAGAACTCCCCATCCCGGCCCTTCCCAAAGCTTTTCCCATGGGGTGAAATCCAAGGGAGGCTGTGGTGGGAGAAGGCAAGGAGAGGTGCTCCAGCAGGGGCGCTGAATCAGCACTTTGTGTGGCAATTCCCAAAGTGATGTCGAGCCTTGGGAGGGACAAACTGTGACATTTGAGTGTGGCAGGGAGGGCTGGGGGCCCTGAGGATGCTGCAGCTCCCGGGAATGCAGAGCCAGGCTGGCTGGGCTTCTCCTGCATCCCTGGTGCTGATGCCTGGAGAGGGAAGGGTTTCCTTGAGCCCAGCCCGAGGTGAGAGGAGGACACGGCCAGGCTGGGCTGAGGGGGAATTTCAGCTCTGGAACAATGTCACTGCAGAGGAAATCACAATGCCTTGGCACTGACATCAAGCACTGGGGTGCTGTGGGAAGCAGAGCTGAAAAGGAACTTTTTTTTTGGAGGTCACTGGTTAACCCTGGGTGCCAGGGACCCTCCCCTGAGCCAGGCTTGGAGTCGGGGTGACAAAGCTCCCAGCTCCCAGATAATCTGTCCAAAAAGTACTGCACCCCCTGGAAAAGCTTCCCTTCACATCCATGAGAAGTCAGGAGTGCATCCACGCCAGCTCCTGCCTCCTCATCCTGGTATTATCTAAAATTCACCTGGAATCCCTCTCTCCTGGCTTTACTGCTTATCTTGCTTTTAAAAGACAAACTCTTAACCCCTTGCACTTAAGGGATTCCCCCAAGGTTGTCTGCCTTTTCCCACCGGGGATTTCTAAGGGTAAGGACCGAGAAAAGCGTAAGGTGTTAATCTTGATAATTACTGCACAAAACCAATTAGAGGGCCAAAAAACCTTAAGGCACAGAAAGTGATTTTTTTGTTTATTTGCTTACCTTATTAAGTTAAATATCTGTCTGAATTAATCACTAATGAACGTGAAGAAGGCTCAATAGCACCGGCTTAATGAACAGCAGTGTCAGATGCATTTTACAGGGCACCAAATCACTGGGCAGAGGGAGCCAAGTGGCTCCTCAAAAATCACTTTTCTGCCCAATTTTCTGTTTGCAAAGCAGTAAATTATTTACGTTTATTGTGCTGATTTAAGCACTTAAATACTATGAATGGAGCAAGGGTTTTAAAAATAGAGGATCACTGCACAACCCTGCTGCTGGAAATTCACATTTTTTTCCCACTAAAGGCTGCCCTCCCCCCAAAAAAATTTCTTCTACAATTGTTGCAACACCCCCTTATTAGATGAAACATATTATTGTCTGCATTTTATGATTTTCCAGCCTTTCAGTGCTGCAAGAATTAAATTGTACATGTTACCAGCAGTCCCCTTCATACTTGCCTGGTCGCTTGAGCAAAGTTGGGGTGTTTTCCAGATCAAAATGTTCTTTATTTCCCCAAAACAACGGCATTTCCCCCTCTTTTTCCATCTCTTATTCACATCTGCATTGTAAACGTCAGATATATTAATTGTCATGTCCCCAGCTCCGGGCATGGAGTGAATGTGCTCAACATCCCTCTTAAAAGATATTTCCCATTTTTCTATTAATATCTCCACATGCCTCTCCCTTTATTTCCGAGCAGGCACGGAGGTTTTGCAGCTCTTACGCTGGGTTTGGTTTTTTTTTTTTTTTTTTTTTTTTCCCCTTTCTTTGGAAAGCCTTCCTTCAATATTNTTTTTTTCCCCCTTGCTTTGGAAAGCCTTCCTGAAATCTTTTCCTGCTGCAGATTTTTGGCTGCACGGACACACAGGAGGAAGGTGAGCTGATTCCTCAGCCCTGCGTTAGAGCCACAGAATGGAATAGGACGGAAGGGAAAAGCCTCATGGCAGAGCAGCAGGAAAAAGTGGGAATCCAGATCTTTCTAGCATCTCCTGAAAGGTGATTTTTAATTTTTTTTTTTTTTTAAATTGCAGCCTACGGAACGATGGATGTTTTGTAGCAAAACGTGCCCAAATATTTGCAGCAGAAGAACTTTGCTCATTATTTCAGTGCTGAGCTGCTTTGTGTGCCAGCTCACACGCAGCCCCTGGTGTGGCTACTCACAGCTCCTTACTCGCTGTGTAAGTCCTTAATAAAATAAACACTAATAACCCTTTGGAAGAAGCGCGGGAGCATTTAGAGGGGGAGAAACTGCAAACTGCATCCCGCAGGTTTAACCCTTTCAGCGATTTGGGCTAAACGCTCCTCAAGCAGCAGCGATGGGGAAAGTGCCCCCGCTACTCACAGGAGATACTCCAGGAGTAAACACCAGCCTGCTGCCAGCCTCTCATTAAGGGCACGGAGCTCCGGGAGCTGCGGAGGGCTGGGGAGCAGCCCGGGATGGGCCGGAGCGGTGCTGGGATCAGAGCAGCCCGGCTCCTGCATCCCCAAACTCCTCTGCTCTTTGTTACTTAATGCGATGCAGGAGATCAAAGATCCGCGCAGGCTGAGCCGGGGTGTTGCTGCAGTCCCTGTCACACCGGGATTTTTGCCTTTTTTTTTTTTTTTCTTCCTCTTCTTCTTCTTTCCCCCCTTTTTTAACTTATTTTTTTCGGAGGGGGGGGCTATATTTTTTTTAGCTTTTTTTCTTGGCCTTTTTGGGGGATGCTTTTTCTGGGTTTCTTTTTTTTTCCTCCTTATTTTATTTTTTTTTCCTATTCTTCTTTCCTCCCTTCTTCTTCCTTTCTTTTCCCCCCTCTTCCCCCCCCCCATTTCCTTTCCCGGCCTCCTTTCCCATTTTCCCCTCTTTTTATTTTGTTTTGTCTTATTTTTCTTTCCTTTTCTTTTTCACCTTTTCTTACCTTTCCCTTTTTTATTTCTTTTATTTTCTTTTTCATTTTACCTCCTTTCCCTCTTTTTATTTTTCTTGCTTTCTTTCCCTTTTTTCTTCCCTTTTTTTTCCTTCTCTTTCTNCCTACGGAACGATGGATGTTTTGTAGCAAAACGTGCCCAAATATTTGCAGCAGAAGAACTTTGCTCATTATTTCAGTGCTGAGCTGCTTTGTGTGCCAGCTCACACGCAGCCCCTGGTGTGGCTACTCACAGCTCCTTACTCGCTGTGTAAGTCCTTAATAAAATAAACACTAATAACCCTTTGGAAGAAGCGCGGGAGCATTTAGAGGGGGAGAAACTGCAAACTGCATCCCGCAGGTTTAACCCTTTCAGCGATTTGGGCTAAACGCTCCTCAAGCAGCAGCGATGGGGAAAGTGCCCCCGCTACTCACAGGAGATACTCCAGGAGTAAACACCAGCCTGCTGCCAGCCTCTCATTAAGGGCACGGAGCTCCGGGAGCTGCGGAGGGCTGGGGAGCAGCCCGGGATGGGCCGGAGCGGTGCTGGGATCAGAGCAGCCCGGCTCCTGCATCCCCAAACTCCTCTGCTCTTTGTTACTTAATGCGATGCAGGAGATCAAAGATCCGCGCAGGCTGAGCCGGGGTGTTGCTGCAGTCCCTGTCACACCGGGATTTTTGCCTTTTTTTTTTTTTTTCTTCCTCTTCTTCTTCTTTCCCCCCTTTTTTAACTTATTTTTTTCGGAGGGGGGGGCTATATTTTTTTTAGCTTTTTTTCTTGGCCTTTTTGGGGGATGCTTTTTCTGGGTTTCTTTTTTTTTCCTCCTTATTTTATTTTTTTTTCCTANATTTAACAAAACCACTCCGTCCTTCTCCTTGGTTTTGCTCAACCCTCGATGCGA
>VXBI01014197.1:87782-91340 GCA_013397375.1 Toxostoma redivivum
GCGAGGCTTTTGCAGAGTCAGGAAAGTTCAGGCATGAAGCAAGTTAACATAAAAATTGCTAGAAAACACAGGAATAGTAATTTGGGGATAAGAAAGGAGGGAGAATTCATGTTATAAGTGCAAGTGATCTGGAAATAGCTGTTTGTCTTGGACATTTGCAGGGAAGTGACATCATGCCGAGTGTCCATGGGGATATTAATTCTGCATTTTTCAGGCCAGATTCTGGCACTAAAGTTGGCAAAATTAGACCATTTTGTTGAAGGGATCTCCGAGCCGCCCACCTCCAGCACACATTACAGCACACCTATGACATGACCCAAGAACAATGGGTGAAAAATGGGCTATAAAAACATGAATGGCCTGCTTCATATAAAGCAGATTTTATAGTGCAGGTGTGCCTTCATTTATCGATACTGTAAAGCAGTGAGATCATACTGGCAGTAAAACACAACATTTGTAAAACAACAACTGAAAAAAAAAAAAGAAAAGAAAAGGGGGGGAGAAATTCTATTAATTAAAAATGTAATGGCACAGATAAAATCTCAACGGGGTGTTTTAGAAATATATTTGATATTTTGTCATCAGATGCTTTACATCAACTCGCACAGAATTCAGCCAGCTCTGAGAAGGAGATCTGGAAAAGGGGAAAAAAAAACTTAATTGAACTGTAAAACTATATCCCACATTTAGGAAAAACCAGGCATGTAAAAATATCTATTTAATAAGTGCCGTTTAAGTTGTTAAAGCTGGTTGAGGTTTTTTTTTTTTTTTTCCTTCACCCATTAGGATATGAATGGGAAAAATTATGAATAGGAAATCCTGCTGGAGTTTTTATTACCTATTTCCTTTCGGGAAGATGGCATTGTTCCTCTTTTAAAAAAGGGAAGGGGCGTAAAATAAGCGCAGGCATATGACAGACATCCTTCAAAGGCGGGCTGGCAGAAGTGTTGTTCTGTATTTTTGTTCCTCACAAGGCAAAGCCTGTTCTATTTTTAAGCAGGGCTGTGCTGCTGTGGATATTTCCCTTCCCTCGAAAGGGGTTTTGGCATAATGTTGTTTTGATTAAGGCAGATTTCTGTTCTATTCTATTTAGTTTCTTATTCTTATTTTTTTTTTAATCACAATGCAGGAGCAAAGGATTGTATTTTTTTTTTCTTTTTTTTATTTTTTTTTTGCCTGTACCCATTCCAGGCCAGAGATTTAAAATTTTCAACCCACCTCAGCAGGTCAAAAAAATCCTCACCTGTGCCAGGAGGGTTTTGCCAAACCCACCTGTCGAGCCCCAGTTTCAGCAGGTTTTAGGGTCTGCCCTGTCTTGCTTCTTTTTTTGGGGATATTGAAAAGAAAAAATAAAATTTAAAAGTGATAAATTTCCTAGGCAAGCCTTTGATTGATTTAATCACCCTGAGCTGGGTGAGGGGAGGGTCTGAGGGTCCCTCTGAGGTGACCCCAAACACATCTGGGGGTTTTGCTGAGGTGCCCAAAATGTGGGGGCACCCCCTTGGCTGCGGGGGGCTCCTGCCTGGCCCTGTCCCCTGGTTTGGGGACTGTCCTCAGGCTGTGCCTGCCCCTCCCTTCCTGCCTCCCCCTCCCCAAGTGCCACAATCCCAGCTTGTGTCATCGTGTTCAGCACAGATGTTTCAGCAGCTGTACATGGTGAACAGCTTTGATTTTTTTCCTAAAATATTTTTTCCTAAGATTTTTTTCCCCTAATATTTATTTTCTCTAAGATTTTTTTTCCCTTTTCTAAAAAAGCATTTTATTTCTGATATTATTTTTCTTTTCTGCCACATCCCCATGGCCTGATAACAATTGTCAAGCACTGCCATGGGATATGGGACCACAGGGATCTCTGTTGTGGACACAGCTTCCTACACTCCCCACCTTTCCCTAAATTCACTGATTTTCCCTATTTTTTTTTTAAATTATTTTTATTTTTCTATTCTGGGTGCTGAGTTTGATGGGTTCTGGCTCTGTGGCAGGGTCAGGGAATTATTTTTATATCTTGGAACTGCCAGTAGAGTCCTGGTGATGGCCCAGAATTTTTTTATTTATTTTTATTTCTCCATGCTGGGTGCTGGGTTTGGTGGATTCTGGCTCTGTGGCATGGCCAAGGAATTATTTTTATATCTTGGCACTGCCAATAAAGTCCTGGTGATGGCCCAGAGTTTTGTCATGGTGTGTGACACACATGGGACAGCCTTGGGCACGGCCAGGGAACCTCACACCAGTGTGAGGAGCAGTTTTGGGAAGAACTGTCATCATTTCCCAGATGAAGCAAAGTCATGGAGATTCCTGAAATTTTGTCCATCAACCTGCTGAGTTGATTTCCTGAACAATGCCCTGGCTGCTGGTTTGATTTTCTTCAGGAGTTATGTTAGTGGCTGAAATCTTAACCCAAAAAACCCCCCAAAATANGAAACCCACAAGCTGTAGATATTCCCATCTCCAGGCTGTCCATCAGGATGGCTGAAGGCTCTGGCATGAGCACTCTCAGATAAATTATCTGTACCGTGGCTGTTCTGTTTAATTATTTTTCTTTAATGTCATTTTTCTTGTGTCACAGTAGACAATACTCTTCCTCTTTACTGAATGCAAGGGATTTATCCTGGAGATTCCTGTGAATGATCCTATTTATACAAGCAGGGACATTCCAGGGGCTGCTGCCATGACTTATTGCTGAGCCTGCCTGCCAGTTCCTAAGTACCTTGTTTTCCTTTTTTATGTGCAAGAGGGTTCTTACTTGTCTTTAATAATTAAAGCAGTGGAGAAGGAAATGGAGTGGCTTTTTGGACCCACTGCTCTTTTTTTGGGATGCTGGATGCCCTCAGCCTCGCTCTGTGCCAAGCCCCACCATCCATCCTGCTCTTCCCAAACCCTCCCAGCATCACTGATTTATTTACTGGAGGGTCACTCAGGCTCCTTTGAGGAGCCAGAATTAAGAATTCCCACCCCCATCCAAGCTTCTCCCTGGCTCAAAAAGGGATTTTGTTTTATGTTTATGTTGTCCCAGAGAAGGCAGAGCTGGCCAGGGCTCACCTGCACAGTCCAAAATCAGCCCTGAGGGGGCTCCCCCTGCCCTGCCCTGCCATTCCCTGCTCCTCTCTGCCCTGAGGAACGAGCTGAGAAGTGCTGGTGGCATCACTGGAGCTTCCCTTTCCCAGGATGGGTTTGGAGGGGGCTCATGGAAAACGAGGTGTCCCTGCCCTGGACACCAAGTGCAGGAACAGGAGTGTGGTCCTTTTTAAAAACAATCCAAGCCTGGCTGGCTGCTTGGCTTTTTGCACCTTTGCCTTCAGAAAACTTTGGGGATTATTTCCATTTCAGCACTAAACCAGAGTTTTCATTCAGCCATAAGGCCAGGAAAGGGTGGCACAGCCCCCACCTTCCTGCTCTGCTCATCTCCCACTCAGCTGCAGGACAAGAGGGTTTGCTCCGTGCAATCATCCCTCCTGCTGTGCTCCCTGGGATCTGCAACACTCCCAGGCATTCCAAGGGCTGAATCAATACAGAAACTCATTCAACAGCATTGACAATTTAAGGCTTTTTTTTTTTTTT
>VXBI01014197.1:97541-113927 GCA_013397375.1 Toxostoma redivivum
AAAAAAACCTTTCCCGGAGGGAAAAAAAAAAAAAAAAAAAAAAGACAGAACAATTCTGTCTAAACATATTCTCAGCTTGGAAATCCTTCTGCTCCCATCAGATGTGGTGGGGAACACTGAAATCTCCCCCTGCCCATGGCAGAAGTGCTAAATTCAGGGAATTATGGAAACCAGAAGTGCTGAGTGGCCGACCCCAAACCTGCTTCCCAGAATAGCACTTCACATCCTTAAAACCCCACTATGTTTAATGAAATATATTCCCTGAAACAGCACTGAGGCAAGATATCCTCCACGGGGCAGGTGTCTAACAGCAGGTATTTCCACTGTGATTTGGAATTCCCTTGGCTGGGAGGAATTCCTCCTGTGGAAGGAGAGGAGTTTCACCACATGAGGCACAGCCAAGGCTGTGCTCTGGTGAAGGTGCCCATAAAGCTGTCCAGAACCACACTTCACTGACGTGGTGACAGATTGGGCAATTTTGCTGTGGTAATTACTCAATGCTTCAGCAAATGGTAACTAAATCCTCTGGAAATCAAAATGTCTAATTGCACACGCACATATGGCATCGCCCCAGCCGTCCTGCAGAAGGTAATGGAAGCAGCACACCCAAACCTTCCTGGAATTCCCCCAGCTCCAAAGCCACCAGTGACACAAAACAGTTGGCATTTTGGATGAGTGTTTTGGGGGGGGGGAAAAGATGGGAATAAAAGAGCTTTTGGAAAACGTGGTGTGCTACATTCAAACCTGGGGTATGACAGCAAAATTTTGGTTAATTTTGTCAATACAGAGAAAAAGGTGAATGCTGTGATGTTGCTGCTCTCACCTCTGTATAGGAACTGTTTTACTGCCAAAATTGCAAGGATGGGTTCAGTGTTTGGTCTGGGAGTTTGAAACACAAGGTTCAGAATCCACCAGGGGATACCAGGGGAGGATTATTGGGTCACAATTTGCTTGTACCAGATCTGCTGGGGCCCAGGGCCATGGGGGACATATTTCCCAAGGCCCACATTGAGCACCAAATCCTGGTGGCTGAGCAGGGAAAGGAAATTGTCCAGCCCAGTTCAACCAGCTCCCACCAACCTTCACACTGAAGGAGGATCCAGACCAGAAAAGAGAGGCAAGATTTTTTCTGAGAGCTTTTCTTGGCACAAACAGTGGTGGCAGATGATGCTGTGGGGCAGAGAAGATAAAATCAGCCCTTTCATCCCATCCAAGCCAGAAATGTGGGGCACCATCCTTAAACCAGAATTTGAGGTAAAATTCTTGGTCCCTTTTTGCCCCTGATGAGGCTCAAAGTCAGGAAGACCAAAAGGACAACACTCCTTGCTAAATTAATTCTAAAATGTTTATTTTAGAATGACTTCATCTGAGGAATTGCTAAAATCTGACCTGTGTGTCCATCCATCCATCCATCCATCCATCATCCATCCATCCATCATCCATCCATCATCCATCCATCCATCATCCATCCATCATCCATCCATCCATCCATCCATCCATCATCCATCCANGCTCTTAGGACTTCTGCTGTCAGAAAGAAGCAAACCCCCCCTTCTAATTTCAACTCCCACCTTCTATTACAAACATTCAGCTTTAATGCAGGAGGGCAACATTGAATTAATTATTAATTGGGGTTTCTACACCAGCTTCAGCCCCTTTTTCTGGAAGACATAGTCCTATGTTCTACATTTTGCAATTACTAGGTGGAAAAGCTGCATCCCTTATTTCTCTTCTCCTCCAAAGAATCCCAACCCCCCCTTCTTGTGACTCTCCTCGGAATTAGGAGTTCGTCTTTTTATTTCTTGCTATTAATGTTTAGAAACTCTGAGGGTGTATGATTAATGCAGGTAGTGTGACTTTGATATAGGACAAAGTAGCATTAATTGTATGATATACATTATTTTTAAAACAACTACATTGTCTTCATCTTGCATAATTATCTCTTTGTTGCTGTTAATCAGGATTTCCCAAAGTGGCACACAATAAAAAGCATTAAGGTTTATGTCAGCAGATCCAAATCTGGAATCAAATCTATCTGTACCATCAGGTGCCCATTAGGCTGGTGGAATTGCACATTAAAGACACTCAGACAATGCAGACACTTTTCTCTTGCAGTAACTGGGAGAAAGGAGAAATTTGAGCTCTGGAAACAGATGTAGGAAAAGACAGCTCCTGCCCAATCCATTACAGGCAAGTGAAGAGAGGGAAAAGAGGTGAAATATTCACCCACTGATGGTTTTGAGTGGTGTCTTAGTGAATTTCGAGAACATCTTGCCACTTAAAATTACCCTGAAGATTTTTTTCGCTCAGATTTTAGGACAAGGTGGTTCTCTGTGAAATGTAAAATAAGAAGTCAGGGGCTGCTGCACTAAAGGGGCTCCCAGGGGGGCAGCAGGGCCAGTTCCAGGGGTGTCAGTCCAGCCTGGGGACAGGAGTGGCCACTGCCCCTTCCACATCTGAGACATGGCATGAGTGTGGAGCAGGCAGGTCCCCAACAGGGGCAGAGCTAAGGCCAAGGGATGCAGAAAAATATCCAGTCATTGGGGCAGCCTGAGGAAATGCTGCTCTGGTGCCACCAGCAGAGCTCAGCCTTTGCTCTGGGATCAAGACTCATTTCCTAGAGGAGGAATGGACACAGCCATCCATGTGGGATTGGTGTGTGGGGTGAAGAGCATAAAGATTGCCAGTTTAAATGGTTTTATGGCAAATGTTTTCTGTGTTCTCTATGTTCATGATGGAGCTGAGTGGGAATTATTTCCAAGAAGCCTGGAAACACCAAGGCTTCAAACTTTTCCTTTCCCTCCTGTTCTTTCTGCACCTTTTCCTTTTTTCTTCCTTTCTTTGTTGCTTTTTAAGAAAAGGCTAAAGGAAAGACAAGGAGCTCTGGAATGTGCACACCTTGCCAGCTGCCCACCTCCCCTGCCTGCTCCTTCCATAAGAAACATTATTGCTGGAGAGCAGGGAGGATCTGTGTGACCATTTCCATCACCTCAGCCACACTGACTCCCTGCAAAAGCTGGGCTGTGCTTCTCCAGGAGGGAACAGGAGTAGGGAGGGAGCCAGGGCTGCCTCTTGTCCTTCTGCAGGTGTTTGTGGACCCCAAAGGCCACACGAGGAGCAGGGCAAGGCACAGCCCTGCAGGGCTGAGACAAGGAGAGGAGCTTTCAGAAAAGCAGGAAGGCACATCAGGCCAAAGGAGAAAATGAGCCTGGAGCAGTGAAGTAAGAATGATAATACCAAGCACTTATGTTCAAAGCACTGTACAAATATTAATTAATTAATCCTCAAAGCCCGCTCTGGAGTAGATAAGCAAGTGTTATTATCCCCTCCTTGATGGGGAGTCGGAGGCAGCAAGGTTAAGTGTCACGTCCAAGCTGCAGAGAGAGGCTTCAGAGGGTGTTTTCCTGGGATAAACACTCCAAACCCAGCCCTGTGCTGACTCCAGGGCTTGGAGTTAACAACAGGCAGGAGAGAGGAAGGGTCTGGAGAGGATCCACCATCCCAGAGAAATCCTAAACACTTCTGCAGTCACTTCTGTCACAATTTTCACTCCTAGCACTCCCAGTCTGCAGCAGAACTTGGCCAAGGATGCTGTGGGAAGAGATCAGGAGGAAGAGACAGATGTGCCAGATGTGCCAGATGTGCCATCCACCACCTCTTGTTGTCCCCTTGAGCATGTCCAGTTCCTCCTGTGGCACAGTGACTTGCTTGTCATTAGCTTCAAAATAAACCAGCAAGAGAAATTAATAAATACACAAAGTTGTGTTGATAAGGAATTAAAAAAGGTGTTAACTCTGACTCACCCCGATGCTTTCAAGGCTGTGGCCCCAAAAGAGGGAGCTCCACCATCTGGGAAAGTGGAAATGTTGTGCTTCTCCTGAAATTCCAACCATCTCGTGCAGGTTTCCCAGCAGAAAATCAATTCTTGAGTGTTTTCCATCTGAAGGAAAAGAGGAAGAAGGGTTCTTTCTGGAACCTGACCCAGAAATTAAGTAACAATGGATCAAGGAACTCCAGTTTGACCCATTCCCCCTGTAAAAGGCTCCAGTTGGAAATGTTTCAGGTTTGGGTCAATTTTTCAAAAGTAATGAATATTTAGAAAAAGTGAATAGAAAGAGGAGACTCGGAATATGTGGCCAGGAAAACACTTTCCTTGGAAAAAAAAAGGAGTTACAGGTCAAAGGTGTCTACTGTTCACAATATGGATTAGGGGGAATTTCTGTGAGTTCTGGAGGGGAGGGAGCAGGGAGAGGAATTGCCTTTGGTCTGTATTTGTTGCTCCAGTTCCTGTTCTGACAGCAAAGCAGCTTTGATTGTAAGATGAATTGTGGGGCAGGAGCTGCAGCTCTGTTTTGGGATGTTGGTGTTTTCTCCAGTGCTTTTGACTTCAGGGAGACAAGAAAAGTGAGGTGGGTGTAGAGCTGCCAGAAACAATTACAGGAACATTCACCAATTAATCCATCACACACTGCAGCACCATTTACCTTTCACCTTCCCAACTCTGAAGAGTCGCTGTACAATCCAAATATCAAATTGTTCCTGGACACAGCAAAAAAAAATAAAAAATGAGAGGATGTGGGGTTAAAAAAAGGGACCCATCAATAATAGGACAATGCTTCTAATTTCCTGTGCAGCTCATTAGATGTGACCTGATCAGTAAATCTGGTCACTATTTCCCCAATATTCCTTTTAAACACACTTTTTAAAAACACATTTGCATAACTCCTTCTCAGACCATCTCCACCACACTTATTGGGATACCTGGGAAGCAGCACAAGCACCAGGATATGCTCCTGTTCCAAAAAATGTTGTGGTAGAAAACTTAGATGGAAACTCTTCCAAGTTATTATTTAACCCTATCCTCTATTTTTGCTAGGATGCATAAACATGGGCAAAGAGAGATGTGTCTCCAGGTTTAACGAGCCATTTATAACTAATTACTGAAGCTTATTAAGTACAGCTTTGGCTTAGGCATTTTATCCCTACCTTTTCTCTACAGTATTCACCAAAATTTGGCTTCCTGAGAGGAACTAATTGAATTTCATGGTTTACACATTACTTGCACACTCTCTTTAATCCCCAGCTCTAGTTTTTCTCTTACAGATTGTCCCAGAAGAAAGCCAAAACATAAACTTTGTTTTTATTGTGTAAATAAGGATGTTTTTAAAAATTCTATCTGCACAGACACACACACACACTGGGCTGAAACCTTTTCCAATTCTTCAGTGCACTGGAGCAACTCCATTAAATCAGCATTTACACACCAGTATAGGAACTAAAGATCTTCAATGGGTGATTATGGACAAAAAGGATCAGATCAGCCAGATATTTGTGAGCTGCCAGGGAAATTGGCTCCTACCTCCAGATTTGGCTTGATTTGACTCCTGTGTGCTGGGCATGGCTGTGACACCTCCAGTCCTGTGTGCAGTTCTGGCCCCTCAGGACAGGAAGGACATGGAGGGGCTGGAGGTGTCCAGGGCAGGGAACAGGGATGGGAAGGGGCTGGAGAATTCCTGAGGGAGCTGGGAAGGGAATGGAGAATTCCTGAGGGAAATGGGAAGGGGCTCAGCTGGAGAAAAGGAGGCTCAGAGGGGCCCTTGTGGCTCTGCACAACTCCCTGCCAGGAGGGGACAGCCAGGGGGATTTGGGATTTGGGAACAGGGACAGGAGGAGAGGGAACGGCCTCAGGCTGGGCCAGGGGAGCTCAGGGTGGATTTTGGGAATCATTTCCCCATGGAAAAGGTGCTCAGGGATTGGAAGTGCCCAGGGAGGTTTGGATCCCCATCCCTGGAGTGCCCCAGGAATTCCTGGAGCTGGCACTGAGTGCTCTGGACCAGGTGGGGATCAGGCACAGCTTGGACTCAGTGATCTTTCCCACCCTCAGTGATTCTGTGATTTTTTAACAGCAAAATGTGAGTGATTAACAGTTCAGTGCACGAGGGGAAGCTTCTCTCTTTCAGCTCCCCAAGGCTGGCAGCTCCAACCCATTCTTCTGCATCTGGGCACAGCATCTCCTCCCAAATGCTGGAGGAAATCCTGGGCCCGATGATGTCAGAGGGAATTTATCTTTACCATCAGCCCAATCAATATTTTACCTTAAACTTGCCCCCATAAGCACTCTGTTAACACCTGCTTCAGCACCTGGAACTGCCCAGGCCAAACCCCATCCCAGCAGTGATGCAATCCATCAGCTCTTCCATTAAATGGGAATATTTTTATATCCCAAAGCACACAGTTCATATTTTCAGGTATATTTTAAGGCCAGGCACAAGCTGCAGTGCAGCTTTTTGAAGGAGAAGCAGCACAAGGAGGAATATTCCAGGTAAATTTTTAATAAATGTGTGTGTGTAACAAAACAGCTGCAGCCCAAGGCATTTTTAGCAAGTTACAGCACTCTGCTGCTTGATCTTTACCACAACATTTCCTACAGAAATTCTGTGAGGAAGCTTGCCCGGATTTTCCAAGGGGCTGGGGAGTGCAGGTGACCTCCTGAAAAGTTCAAGCAACAATTTCCAACACAAATGGAAACTTTTCCAGGGATCTTCCTCTCTTTTGTTAACTGCATCTTCAAGGGGTCTCCAAATGTGTGAGGGATAATAAAAAGCCATCTAGAGTTCACAGGATTTGAAGTTTTAAGGAGGGAAATGTTAAAAGAAACAACCCTCTCTTCAGTGATAACTCAGCTCAACCCACAAAATCATAGCCTAGAATTAAATTCCACTAACAACAAAATATTTGGGTTGATTTTATTTTTATGAGCACAGCCTGTGGGTTGCTGTTGTGCAAATCAGCCTTCCCATGTGAATAAAAGTCAAAAATTTGTCTCGAAAATCTCTTGAAAAATGCAAACTAACATTTTTTTTATTTCCATCCAGCCCCGTCTGAATAGCTGAGATGCACCACAATTAAAAAAAACACACGTCAAAGAAAACAAAACAAAACAAAAAAGCTGAAGCAGCTCCTCAGGACTGGGAAAAATCAGCACTTCCAGTCAGATCTTGGCAGAGGGGGAGCAGCAGAAGCTGGAGTCTCCAAGGAGGGACTCTCAGAGCTGGGGCCATCCCAGCAATCCCACCTCCAGGAAAACACTGGCAGGGGATTTCAGGGCATGGGGCTTGTGTTTGCCATCTGCACGTGGGTAAATTGTATCCAGAGCCACTGCCAAAACAAATAAATGGGGAAAGGAAAAAAAAAGGAAAAATAATTTTCCGTTGATTTGAATGCTCTGGCTGAGGCGCTGGAACAGATTCCTCAAAGCACTGGTGGCCCTGGAAGTGTCCCAGGACAGGCTGGAGCACCTGGGACAGTGGGAGGTGTCCCTGCCATGGCAGGGGTGGCACTGGGTGGGATTTGGGATCCCTTCCAACCCAAACCATCCTGGGAATCTGTGATTTCCTGAGGAAAGGAGGGCTCTCAGCACAGCGGGTCTTGGTGCCTCCCTTGGGGACAGAATTTGGTATCTTTGATGATCCTGCTCCTGGTTATGTTGGTTTAATGTGGCTGTGATTTTACACCCTGCTGGAGAGTCAAAACTGATCAAATTTAAGTTTTCTGTCCATGAAAACTTTACATTTTCTCTCTGTCAAAGTATGCAGGAGATGAACTGCTAAAGTTGTATCCTTTGTTACAACATTTTTCCTTCATAAATTGTTCTAAGATTAATTCAAATAATACACTCGAAAAGCACATAATTGAACACACTTTATTTTTAATATTCTGTCATAAATACACTCAGATGCATTTAGTTGCAAATAAAATATCCCTTCTTAGCCTCTATACTTAGAGTCTTAAACTGAATTAAAGGATCAACTTTAATTAACTAAAAAATAACTCATCTCTCTCACTGCCAGATCTGTTTGGGGTGGACAAAAAGGATCTTGCCTAATCTGCTCACTCAATATCAATTCCATCTCTGGAGGAAAAAACAAGGTGTGTGCACTAAAAAGTAGGGCAGAGAAGCAGAGAAAAATGTTCCTTAAAATATTTTTTAAGTGTTCTTTAGAGCTGAGATTTGACACAGAGCAAAGGGAAGAGTTTAACCAAAACCTGGTTGCAATTCATGGGGTTTGTGAATGGGACTTGCTGGGGAGGGCAGCAGCCTGTGTGATCTTGAGCTGTGCATTTTTAAAAATGTTCTGCAGATCTTTGTCTCATAAATATGTTCCAAAATGTGTGGATGTGGCAGCTGGGGACAGGGGTAGAGCAGGGCTTGGCAGTGCTGGGGAACACGATGATCTTTCAGGACTTTTCCAACCTTAATGATGCTGTGATTCTGTGGTTCTGTGATCTCCAAGTGTGAAAACACATCGTGGACAAATAAAAGTTTATTAAAAACAGCCTCAGGCAGCAATGCAGGGGTCACTGAGTGGTTTCATCCTGCTGCTTCCAAAGAGCAGCCAGGCTGGAGAGGAGGTCAGGATGGGACAGCCCCAGCAGTGCAAGGTTCTGCCCTGCCCCGCAGGGTTTGTGTTCTCCACCTGCCTCTGACTGGCTGATCTGCAGTAAAATAATTCATCAAAATATTGCAGGGACCCTCAGTGCTGTCACTGCTGTCCAGGCTTCAGAAATCACCCAAGGGTGAGGGCTGCAAGGGTTCCTTTATGAAGGAGGGTGATCATCCACCCTAAATCACCTGGGAGTATTTAAAAACTTATTATTCATTAACATTTCCTCTGTGTGTCTTGAGAGTTTTGAAAGTCCCATCACTGAGCACACTGGGACTCTGACCAAGGTGACCTCCAGCCTCCTGAGCCCCCCTTGGTGGTCAGGAATGGAGCAGGGATGCTGCTGAGGATTTCTGGTTTGCCACAGGCTCCCAGCTGTGGTTGCAGCACTCCTCACTTGTCTCAAACCAGCCACAAACAGCTTTTCCTGTCACTTAGAGACCATCTCAGTGGTCACATTAAGGACCTTGAACACTTCCAGGGATGGGGCAGCCACAGCTTCTCTGGGAACACACCTCGAGCTGGGAGAAGTGTGAACTCAGCAGTCAGGAACAGCAGCAAACACAATTATTCTTGTTAAAGGATGAATTTTATGAATTCGAATGTCATAACAAACTAAAATGACAACCCCTGCCGGGTGCTGGGGACCATCCCTGCAAGGATTCCTTGCTTCTCTCACCCTTGGATGATGAGGGCTGGGCTCTGCACATCCAAGATGTGGCCAATTCCCTTGATCCCTGGAGATGTAGGACTAAAAAGCATCTCTGCTCTTTTTTCTCCTTTTTATCTCCCATCTTTGGTACAGTTACAGAACCAGAATGCAATAAAATGGTGCAAGAAGGACATAAAAATGCAACTTTGCTCCCTCATGGCAGGAAGTGCTGCCCATTCAGATCTGTCCTGTTTGCTCCTGTAGGACAAGTAGAGAGAATAGAGAGAATAAAATGATGACCAAATCTCTTCCTAGAATTGGGAAATAGAGTAGAAACCTCAAGAAAGGGAGGTTTTCATGGTTTTGAAGTGTTTCAAGTGAACAGATTGCTTAGGTGTTTTCATTGTTTTAAAATCACTATATTCAAAAGAGATTTTAAGGAAGAAAAACAACAAAGTATTCTAGGGGAGTTTCTTCTATTCCTAAGAATGAACAGTGAATTGGAAAAAAACCCAAAAAAACAAAACAAAACAAAAAAAAAAAAAAAAACCAAACAAAAAAAAAACCCAAACCAACAAACCAAACAAAAAATTAAAAAATAAAAAATAAAACAAATCAAGCTGGGTTTAATTGCTGCTTTATGTCCAATCCCTGGAAGGGGAGAGGCAGCTCAGGAGCAGGCACAGCCTCCTTCCCTCTCTGCCCCCCGCCCTCCCCTGGCCCGAGCTGTGTGCTGTGATCTCACATTTGTAGGAATGAAGGAGAAAAAGCCTTTTTTTTTTTTTCAAACAGCTTTGCAGCACTCAGGGATTGCTGATACCAAAACCTCCTCCACGTCTCCCCTTCACTCAGGCAGCATTTCATTAATTTAGAAAGCATGATCTCATTAAGCAATTCCATTCCAAAGTTTCTGGAGTTGAAAAGCTGGGGAATTTCCCCAGGTTCTCAAAACCTTTGGTCAAAAAAAGCCAAGTTACTCCCCATTCCTCTTTAAACAAATAAGGTTAGCAACCCTTTTGCCATTCACAATTCAACATTCACACTAAATTAATTTTTCCAAAAGTAATTCAAATAAAAGCTTTGCTGCTGCTACCCTTTTCAGAGCTGCAAGATTGAATAAGGCATCTGAATAAAATTGTGTATTACAGCCTTCTTTAATATTTAAGCATGACATTCATTGATTTGTTTCTTGTTTTCTGCAAACCTTGACAACATGATAAAATAAATCATAAGAAGAAAATATAGTGGTAACATCTTTTATGGACTTCACATAGTCATCAATCTCAAGCTGTGAGTGAATTATCAGTGCAGCAAAAAGATCTATGTTTTAAGAGCTCCAATAGCACACTAGCTAGAGGTTTTTCACAAGCAAACTCAAGGCGAGTGACTGATAAGCATCATTATTGTTTTCTGAGAGTCTGGTTTATAGTGTGTTGTGGAGGTGTTGGCATATATGTTTCAGAAGGAAAGGTTTGATCAATTCTAAGTAGACATCTACTAACATATAAAAAATATAACAAGGGTTCCTGCTGAGCAGTATTAAAGTACCTATTGCACCATGTCAGCATGACAGGCCCCATGTTGTGTTTTTGATTATATTTAATATAGAATTAACCTTTCTTAATGGAACATATTGTGCATGCAACGGGAGTGAAAAATATTTATTTTGACCAAAACAAATATCATCCTTATTTAGGTTTTAAGGAATACTTCTTTATTTTCAATTTATAATACTTCTCATCATAAAATTGTCACAGCCCCGAACTGACAGGAAGGAATAAAAGGATTTTTTTTTTTTTCCTGTGGCTTGTGAGCCATAAAGAGAGGAAGCTGCTGAGGGCATCAGGAGCAGCTGGGAAAAACATTTGTGGGCAGCAGATGGGGAAGGGAGGAATGTGGGCACCACCACCACATTATCCACTGGTAATTCCATGAAGTTCAAGGAGCCATCCCAACACTCTCCACGCTCATGGTTTCAATGGGGGGGCACAAAAACGGGATCCTTCTGTGTGGAAAATATTGAATTGAGGGGATGGTGTGGAGTAATGAAAGGCTGGGAAGAGAAGTGTGGAACTAGGAATTAATTTGATAAAGCAGCTCCCTTGCAGGAGCTGCATAATGAGGTTATGCAAAGGTATCATCGTTTTGCTGTGAAAAATGCCACTCCTGAAAGTAACTCTTTCACCAGACTCCCAAATGTTTTATATCTGCTAAATGGGCTAATGAAAGCTTTAGGTTTGGAAAGCAGTAGCCTAGGGATTGTAAGAGTAAATATTAAGATGTTTTCTGACAAGCTGAATATATGTGGTTTCCCACAAAATCCCACAGTGCTTTGCACTCCATAAATATCACTCCTCTTCCCTCACAACTTTTACTCCATGAAATACGATGCCGCCGTCCACGAAAGCAGGGCTGCACTTTGCTGGGGCTGGAGCCTCGGCACACATTTATTTACATAGGTTGAACACCATTCATCACCCTGGTAATTAATGCAGCCAGCCAGGAGGGGGGGAAGGATTTCCTTCAGGAATTTTCATGGGAATCTCCTCCACTGGAAGAAACCCCAACTCTGAGTTGGAGATGGGCATTGGGCAAAGCTCGCCAAATTCACAAAGCCAAATTTTCCAGTGAATTTAGGGGGTGATGGGATGGGTTTGGTCAGGTAGGGATGCTCCCAATTATTGATATTCCAGGGTGAAATTCCTGACACTTAAGGCTCAGCCTTTCTGGCTGTGGCCTGGAAGAGGAGACATGAAAACTTTCCTGATGCTATTAAAGACTGGAGAAGGGAAGGGAGGGAAGGAAGGATTCCAGGAAGGATTCCAGGGAGGATTCCAGGGACAAAAGATTCCAGGAAGAAAGGAAGGAAGGATTCCAGGAAGGAAGGATTCCAGGATTCCAAGAAGGATTCCAGGAAGGATTCCAGGATTCCAGGATGGATTCCAGGAAGGATTCCAGGAAGGATTCCAGGAAGGAAGGATTCCAGGAAGGATTCCAGGAAGGAAGGATGGATTCCAGGATGGGTTCCAGCATGGAAGAGCTGCAGAAAGAGGCAAGCATTATTTGTCTCCATGTTGTCCTTTTTTTGAAGATGCTGCCTGGAAGTTGAGCTTGAGGCAGTGCCCTGGCTGGCTCTCCTCAGGCCATGAGAGCAAGGCCTGCTCAGCAGCAAAATTCAGAATCTCAAATGACGTCCAAGCTCTGCAAAATGCTTAACTTGGTAAGTGGGGAGATTTTCTTGTAAATTCAATTTTTCTTGTAATTCAATACCACACCAGAGGTCTCACTTGATGGAAAAGAGGCTCTGTGCTCCTGGAGTGTTTTACAAATATGTAAATATTATACCTAAGCTGCCCCTGTTAATTAAATATGGCACTTTACACAAGCACATTGTTTCCAGTCTCAACGTTCTGGCTTAAATCCATCATCAGTAATTACGTTCTGTCCTTTTAAATTCTTTCTTGGCTTAATTAGCTAAATTATTCTACTTCACTTCCTGTCCCAAACCTGCACGCAGTGCTGGTGACCCTTCTCTGTGGCTCCTGGGTTTTGTCCCCTCGTAGGAGCTGTGGCATCATCACTCATCCCTGGGGAGGTGGGAATTCCACAAGGATGCTGTGGCTCCTGAGTGCTGCCACTGGGCTATCACAATTTACCCAACATAATATGTTTTATGTAATAAAAACCCTAATTAAATAAATAATTAATTAAATGTACATAATAATATGTTTCGCTTACATTTTTGAAGCATTTTTATACCATCTCTGCTTCCCCCAAATATTTTTAATGAATAATAAATATAATTCCTAGTGTTAAAGTTGGAAAATACTCTGTTCCCAACTCTCCTCATACTTATTATAAAAAAAAAACACTCAAACTATCAGGCTATACAAAATAAATCAGAAATTAATACCTGTTAAAGACAAAAGTGCTGAAGCCCAAGAGCACATTGAAGGCACTGGACAGTACAGAAAATCCAGGACTGCTCACAAGAACTCCTCCTTTTAAATTTCCAGTTATTTGGATATTAAATAATGGCTCCAGGTCTTAGGAACATGGGACAGCAGCACAGATGAGAGAAACTCTGCTCAAACCTGAGAGGAGTTCTATGATTAATAAAGATAAAGCAGGGACAAGGTGGGAAGGGAGGGAGCTGCAATTTAATATACTTATCCTATGAATATTTCTATAAAATCTCTTCAAGTTTTTATACTGAAACAAAGTCCTGAATAGAAATGGAATATTTATTTTCAATGCCAGCTTTTAGCTACTGAGATTCCATTAAAATTATGCTGGAGAGAAAAAAAAATTAAAGATATGTATCTTGCTAATAAAAATGCACTTTGGTGAGAGATGTTGGGGAAGCAGAACCTCCTGTAAATTAGGTCACTTCTCCAGTAAACCATCTCCTGAACTCCTTTGTGGGAATTATGTAGGAAACAGGTTTTCTTTTCAAATCTTAATATAAAACTTGGAGAAGGAACAAGTCTTCTGCCTTATTCACATTCATAAAAAAATCATAATGTAGCATCAATATTCACTTAATAAAGAGACCATTTACACTGCTGGGCTGCTGTTCTTTTGTTTGCCAGGGTGGATTTTTTTTTAATCATATGGAAGAGTCGGTGCAGCAACATCTGTGACTTGTCAGTCATTTAATTAACCAAAGAAAAGCTAGCTATTCATTTTATTTCTGTATATGTTAATGCTAAAAACTAATAGAAAACAGCTAGTAAATTGTCCTCTGCATATATTGGACACAGCAACAATTACTCTGGCAGAGAAGATATAATAAAAGAGGAAATTTTAATAGTATTCTTATTCTATTTATTCTCAGGGGCTTCTGTTTCAAGGTACTGTAGAAATTAACAATTATTTCTTTTCATTGTTTTTGATGATCTTTTTCTATTATGGCCCTATCCGACTTAAAAGAAAATATAATTTGAACTTTTCTTTTTTTTTGTATTAAATTTTCTTGGTACCTGGAGATTTCCTTTCTGGTTGGTTACGGGGAGGTCCTGAGAAGGTTCAGAAAAATAAGCAGCAAGTGTTTCTTTCAGACAGCTGGTTAAGGCATGTCAGTTATTGGGACAATCAAGAGAACCCAGAACTTTCACATAATAAAATAATTTGCTTTTCCAGCCTTCATTTTATTGACAAATATGTCTTTCCCATATTTTTGGAATGTCTGTCATATGATACGTCTAAATACTTGCTATTGCTCTGCTATATAAAGCAATTAACTGACTTTATACAGCAAATTGTCAGAGGATTTCCCCAGAAAGCTTGGGGAAATCTAACCTACAGAACTATTCTCCAATTTATTGACATGCTACGATGGTGAAAAAAGTAGGACATCAATAAACAGCTTTAGCTGGAAAACTGGAATTTGATTATAAGTATTGGGAGCTGGAGACCAGAACCTCAATTAAAATACATGGCAGGGCTTTAGTTTAAAGCAGAGAGGTGCTGGGGTTTAATGGGGGAAAGCAGGGCTTGGTGAAGGCTGGGAATGCAGCAGTGGGGAGTTTTACATCCCAAGTTCCCCCTGGGTGTGTTTGAACTGGATCCAGGTTCAGCTCCTCATCCCAGACCCCTCCTCTGCCTCGGGGGAGCTTTGACAGAGGATCAAAAATCTTCAGGATTTTGTGCAGAAAATTATCTTGTCTTCCTTTCGAGGGCAGGGTGATGGTGCTAGAGGGAAGTTGGAGCACAGGTTGAAGTAAAACAGCTCAGGAATGGCCCTGGATGGTTTCCCTACCCTCAAGGAAAGTCCTTCTACTTCCTGCAGAATCCAAATCCCCCAAAACAGCAGGTTTGGAAATTTTGGGTCAAGAAAAGCAATCAAACCATTAGGTTTATGCAGTAAATATTGATTAGGACTGAAACACTTGCATAAGAAAGTAGATTAAATAGTTCAGGAAGTGCTGGATCACTCACAGGAATCTACAAAACTGCCTGAAATCCCCATAATTCACAAACAGGGCTGCAGAATCACAGAATCATTAAGGTTAGAAAAGACCTCCAAGATCATCAAGCCCAACCTTTGGCTAAGTAGCACCAAAACTGCAGTAACAGACTAAAAAGAAATCAAATCACATATTTTACTGGATCAACCACAGCCAAAAAAAAAAGGGAGTTAAATTACAGAAAAATATATATACATGATGTTAAAAAGGTGATTTTTAATACAGTGAAGGAAACCTTCCTACCTCAATTTTAACTTCATTATTTTTTGCTAAAAGGTCTTGTGCTGTGCCACTGGTGGTACCTCATCTCCACTGCTGAGATTGGCTGGAAATAATTGATAATTAACAAATTATCTGCATAAACACAGTTCTTACACCTGTGTAACTTGAGTTTCTCAACAACTTTTTCTGCTCTTTTATCACTACTGGTGGTTAACTCATTTAGACCTGGGTTTTATGTAACCTCCTTTATTGACTTTTAGGGTTGGTTTTATATTCCACTGGCACAGGAGCAATAGGAGCTTGATCTTGGTGTAGCACAGAACATAAAGAGGGGGAAAAAGAAGAGGAAGAAACTCCAAAAATGAGCTGCAGCCCTTGCTTTGGAAGTGTTCCCCTTGATGAAATGCATTTGTACGTGTCAGGAGCCCGGTGCCACCTTCCCTGTACTGTTAATATTCTGGTTATCATGCAAGAAGTCATTGATGAACAAGTTTAAGCAGTGTGCAAACAACGTCACCTGCTGGGAAGTGTTAAGGTACCCATCATACCATGTCAACTTGACAGGCCTCATGTTGTGTTTCTGATTATATTTAGTCATATAAAATTAACTTTTCCTAATGTAGCGGGTTGGGGAGGCGACGTGGACAGCACCAGAGTTATTTAGGCTCAAACCTATTTGTATTCAGATTTACTAATGAGAAGCACAATATGAGCAAAATCCCCGACTCGCTGAGTGCAATTATGGGGTGGCAGGGCTGGAGTGCCTGGAGCCTGGATCCATGGAAGGGGTGATGAAGCAGGAGGGTTTGTGATGCTCCTGCTGTCCAGCACTGCCAGCTCCTGCCTGTCCATGGCAAGACTGAGCTGCCTCCAGCTTGCCTGCTGCTGTGCTCACCTCCATGTGGGGTTTGGGGAGTTATTTACAGCAGTTTTTAGGGAATTACAGTGGTTGCTGGTTTCCAGTCCTCTTTTCCCTTTCCCCCCCTTTTGTCCCCCTTTCTTTTAACCTTTCCTTTCCTTTCACCTTTCCTTATTCCCTTCCTTTCACCTTTCCTTATTCCCTTCCTTTTTCCTTTCCTTTCCTTTCCTTTCCTTTCCT
>VXBI01014197.1:113960-173048 GCA_013397375.1 Toxostoma redivivum
TTTTTAATTTGTATGACAATATTTTCATTTTTTTCAGGTCATCCATATTTTCCATTTATTCCTTGGAGTGTCTTAGTGCCACAGATAATACCCCCATGCCACAGGCCACAGGAAAATCCCAAGCAGAGGGGTTGGGAACACATTCCCTTTCCCAAAATGTACTGGCTAAACCACTCTGAGAGTCACCAAACTGCTTTGATTAAGATAAAAGCCAAAAAATGTCCAATTTCTCCACCAACCAGCAAAACCTCTCAGCACTCACAGGCAGCAGCTTTGGTTCCCTTTGGTTCTTTGCCATCGCAAATTCAAGGTTCAGTGACCCATTCCTACCCACTGGCTGTTGGGCAAAGGATCAGGATTTATTAATTATTATAAAAGCTAGGGAGGGGGCCTTCCTAATTAAAGACTCCGGGTGTGACTCCTCATTTTCGACTGCCTGCCAGCCTGCTGTACCTGGCTCTGCTCAGATGACACTCAGCCCTCAGCTTGGAACTGGATTCCTAGAAGAAATTAGAGGAGGAAAATGCAATAAAAAAAAAAAATCTTCAGCTGCTTGTGCAGAAAGAGGGAAGGTAAAAAAGAGTGTAATTGTTCAGTTCAGTAAAGGGGGAGACACAAAAATGCCTTTTTTATTAATGTTGTTGAGGCTTAAAGGCTGAAATTTGGCATGGAACAGCTCTGGAGCCTCGTATGTGAGGAAACCAAATGACTGATTTATGGGCACTTGGAAATTGCTTCCCACTCTGGCTCATTAATGGCTAAATTGGGCTTAGTCCTCATCCAGCAACACTCCATTGGCCTGGGATGCTCTGGCCATGAGGCCCCTCCGAATTTCCAGCACTGGTCAAGGCTGCATCAAACTCATCATTATTACAAACCTCAAACTATTTAAATGAATTCAAGGAATATTATTGATGTGAAATGCAGGCAGCCTATACGAGCTTAGGAGATGATGATGGGCTGTGGCAACATTTTTCTTTATGGCCAAGACCTTCAGCAACAACAATTTTCTGAGAAAAAAACCCTATTTTGTAAGATAAAGAACTATTTTTGAGAGAAAAAATTGTATTTCTTCTTATCCTTGCATTGCAGTGACAGCAAAAAGACAGGTTTTTGTCACTTGAAATGATTTTGCAATGAAGTAAGTCCCTGATTTACAAAAGTTTAGGACATCACTGGGAATAAAAGGTACTGCTGCTTAATTAAAATGTACTTGATGGGTGGAAATCAGCATTCAAAGCACCGAGAAGTTCCAGCAGCAGCGACAAACGAGTTTGTGTTTTGTGTTGCGATTTACTGCCAGCAGCTCTGCCTTCCCTGGGCCTTGTGATGTTCCAGGGAATGGGCTGGAAATTCAATCCATGCCTAATGTGCTTAACTTGGGGAGGCAAAAGAAAGAGAACTCGCTGTCTGCTCCAGCCTGTGCCCCCCTGCACCAGCTGCCAGGAGCAGGGGACAGAAATTGCTGATTTTAATGGATAATGGGAGAAATTGAACCTGGATGGATGAATTTCTGAGCAGGGGAAAGGAAAGGAAAGGAAAGGAAAGGAAAGGGAAGGAAAGGAAAGGAAAGGAAAGGAAAGGAAAGGAAAGGAAAGGAAAGGAAAGGAAAGGAAAGGAAAGGAAAGGAAAGGAAAGGATTTTAAAAAAACAATAAATACTCAATTTACAAAGTAGATTTTAGAAGTTGCTCGCTGGTGTGGAAAGGATTTTTACAAGGACCGATTGTCACACAAAGTCTAGGTATTTATTATTTAGTTAGTTAGCTTAATTATAATTTACTCACTCTGTATGTGTTAACTAATACTAGTTAACTAGTTAAACTAGTCACTCTCTGCAAAGAGAGTTTCCTATTTCTAGCCATGAAAACAGAACTATAAAATCAGAATGCTCTGGACAATATTGGGATGAGTGCATTGCAAGAGCAGAGACCTTCACTCACTCTCCCAGCTGCTCAGGGGCCAGGCCATGGCTTTGCTGCCATCCTGATCCCAGCCCTGAGCAGAGAGAGGAAGATGAGGCTCAGATTCACAGGTGAGTGGAAAACTCCCACCCTGTGCTACCACACTGAAGGGAGTGACCCACTAGTGGGGTTTGGGACAGAGCAGATGGATAAGGAAAAGCATTCAGGGCTGCAAGGGAACAGAAAGCAGGAGAGGATTGGCTTCTGCAGCCTCATGTCAGGAAGAGAATGCTCAAGGAATGGGGCAATTTAACAAATCAAATACTTTTTTTAAAAAAAAGCTTTCACCTGGGAAGGCAGTGACAAGGAACCATCTGCAATCAGCTTCCCTCACCTTTTTCTGGTGGAAGCAGAGGAAATCCTGCAGTGATATTACCTGTGCTAATGTGAACAGAGCTCAATCCACAGGAGAATAGGTGAGCAAATGTGGGTGCACACAAGTGTAAGCCCCAATTCAAGAATGTGTCCCTGGATGCCTGGAGGGGAAAAAAAACCACTCCTGGCAAGTGGAGAATGCATTATCTCCATAATATAGCTGGGAGATACCGGAGGAAATTTCAGCATCAAATATTTGTACACGGGTCCTATTTATTAAAAGCAAATATTGACCCTTCGGTCCTTAAATATTTTAAATAATTTATTCTAAATATTTTGATACCGGAGTAAATTAATGCTAAAGCATTTCTTTGTTTGTGCCAAATCAGTGCTTCCCAGTAGGAAGTTAGTCCATCCTTGCAAGCAAGCTTTCACTCTCAGTAGGCAGTCCATTTCTGTAGAGTGCCATTAACTTAATTTCAAAAAGAACCAGTAAAGGTATATGGAGCAGGCAGTAATAGCATGGAAAATATCCAAAATTACTAGACCCCAGCAACAGAACTTGGATGCCATTTTCATGCACTAATAATTTGTAGTTTACATATTGAAGGTAACTATAAACTGACTACTTCCTTGGTTAAGTCTTGCAGGTAATTGCAAATATGTTGTTAGTGCTGTACCTTTCCCCCATCTGAGAGCAGCATCTCCAGGAGAAGCAGCAGAAACACAATTTTCACTTTCTCATCCAGAAGTGTTCTGGAGTTTCTTTGTCACCAACAATATTAAATTTACTTGTGATCAAACTATAAAAGTGGGGCAATTTTTAGACTAGATTTCATAACTAGAAATTGTAACATTTTGAATACTCTTGGCTTTAATTTAAGTCAAATCTTGTCTTAATAATGCAGATTTGATGAATGTGAAGTACACACATGGAAAATTATGTGTTCCAAATCAGAAAAATCTTTTAGAACTCCCCTTTCTTTTGGCTGAGAAATTTAATCTGTGGAAAGAACAGTATCAACACAACAACATTGTTTACTCTTGGGTGTCCTCCAAAATAATTTGTGTGAGAAGTGGGACACAGATTTTCCTGTTCCTTCAAAGGTTTGCATGAAGAATTCTGTATTTCTACATTTCTGCTGCCCCAAGAGCTGCTGCTTGGATGGTTTTCATATGCAAAGCAGCTGCAGAAGGAGGCTGGATTTAAAGAGGAGATGGAACAAGGTGGTCTTTCATTACTCCAAGGTTCCCAATATCCCAAATCCCAAACCCCTGGCTCTCTTCAATCTGCTCATGGTGATGGACTTTTGGACCAAAAGTTTTGCTCACAGGGAGGCAGAGGTGCCTTGGAAAATGAAGGGAGAATCTTCCCATCTGGTTAAATCCAAAGGAAAACTCAAGATCTCTTTTTGAGACAGGAGTTTTCTTAGAAAGGTAACAGAAAATCCTGGGAAAGGCTCCCAACCACTGCCATCCCTCATTTATGCCCATCAGCCAGTGCTCTCCCTGCTCATAGAACCTACATTTCACAATTCAACCCATAATTTAAGAACTTTTAATATTTGAATCTGAGATGTTCTTTAAACTTTGCTATATTTGTCCTGCTGGACATTATGGGGACCTGGAATCACTTTGGTTTCCAATCACTTTGCTTTCAAATCACTTAAAATATTTGTGGTTAAAAAATTATTGTGCCTCCTCTAAGGGACCACAGATTTTTTCCTGATAGATAAAATCACAGATCAAGATCAGCAATGAAAGGGGTTAATTATTCATCTTTTTGGTAAACAAAAAAAAAAAACTGCCCTGGGACTGGGCAACACTTGGAATATTTGGAAAGAAAAAGTTAAAAAGTGTGAAAGACTGAGAAGAGCCCTGGCAAAATGGGCAGTTTCCACCCATTTAGCTGGAGCCCAGGTTGTGCTGGCTGTGCCAAGTGCAGATCCTGCAGCTGGCCCAGCAGGCAGGAGGTAATTGCAGTGCTGGGCCAGCTCCCTGTGAGCAATATTGCAAACTGCATTTTGGGCCTGGGAGCACGAGCCAGCTCAACAAATTAGGGAATGTGATCTGCAGAGCACGGGACAGCACTGCTGCCCTCAGAAAAGGACATCCAGTGAGAAGGTTGTTCAGAGAGAAAAGGAGATATTAATAAAAATCCTTTTGCTCATTGACCATGCAAGGGGAGTTCGTAGCAAAAGGCATTTTCTGACCAATATTTGAACTAGTAGATAAATTGACTTACAGCAGGCACATAAACAAAGGTTTATAGCAAGGGTCTCACACTGAGTGACTCCCTCTGCTCACCTTCCCAGTGTCCAAGGGCACTTGGACATGTTCCATGGATATCCCTGAAGGTTCCTTCCACCCTAAACCATCCTATAAACCTGTGCTGTATCAACCACACTGATCTCAAGAAATCTGAGCATCTAAAGGAAGTTAAAGCCTTTCATATTGGATACCTCCATATATTGGATACCTCCATATGAGGTATCCAATGCCCCTGGATCCAATGTCAAAAAAAAAGTTCAATTCCTTCCAAATTAGGACTTTTTTCAGCTGGATGTTGGACATGGACTCAATCCCTCCTCCATGCAGGCAAGGGAAGATGTCCCTGTGATTTTCCTGTGGTCACCCTGACCCCCTGCTCCAGCCCAGGGCATGGGATGGGATGGAGGGACTGAGATCAGGAGCACAGAGTCCCAACCCTCACATTGGGATGCCCTGTAGGCAGTGGAGGAAATGGAGTAAGGACAAGGAAAATTGGATTTAATAATTGCCACTAATAAAGGGGCAAGCACAGAGAGCCAGTTCGACGCTGCTGGCAGAATTAATTGCTCAAGGCACATTAACAGTGTATTAGTTAACACATACACAGTGAGTAAATTGTAATTAAGCTAACTAACTAAATAATAAATACCTAGACTTTGTGTGACAATCGGTCCTTGTAAAAATCCTTTCCACACCAGTGATAATTATTGACTTGCACAACTTAAACTGAAAAAATCCAAGCTGATGCCCATTTATTTTAATCTTCAAAATGGGCTTGGATTGGTATTTTTATTTTTTGTATTGGTAAATGAAAGAATGATGTCATACAGCAGCATTAAGTACTATTAAAAAGGCCATAACTAACATTGGATGCATAAATTATACATAAAATGACACTTTTATGCACTTTGTGAAGAATTGCTTCATGGGTTATGCAATCTTTTCCAAAACAAGTTCCAAGGAATAACATCACCAGTTATGTTTCATAGCTACAAATTGGTAACTGAATTAACATTCATTTATTAAGTTTACATGGAGAACTCCTCTAATTCAAACGCTTGCAGATTATAATTTATTTTTATCCGAGGTATAATTTTTCATCTCTTGTTTTTGCCAAAGTCAATACAACCTCAGCCAAAGTCTGGTTCCAGTTCTCCATTTGTACCCTCCTGTTCTTGGCTACTTACCTAGATGAGTCTTTTCTAGCTGGGAAGGTAAATAAATGAGCTTGGATCACCAAAAAAAAAAAAAAAAGCCATTTGTAAAATTTTGAATTTCAACTACGGTTCCTGAGTCAATATTGACAGCTTTAGGATCCTACTCCTGCAATTTAATAAAAAAATAGAGCAGAGAATCGCTTTTGCACATATGGAACTTGAACAACTGATCTGCCAGGAGAGGCTGAATATGTTATTTTTTAATAATCTGTTTTATTTCTCCTATCCTGGTTTAATCTGCAAGTCAAATACGAGCACACTGTGGAGTGGGACAATATGAAAAGACCTTTTCTCCATGAATAAGCTCCATGAAAGTCCCAAAAAGGACTTGTCTTCTGGGATTCTGGGACACAGGCTGCTGCAGCTCTGAAGAGGTTTCCAGCAGCATGGAGGAGATCAGAGGAGACTGGCACCACAATCCCATGGAATGGCAATAAACAAGGAGAAGGAAGGAGAACATGGATAAAGAGATGGAAAAGCAATAGAGAGGATAAAAATTTTCTCGTGGACTTTGTGCAAACCAGAAGAATTAAGGAAGAAGGAACTAATTGTTGTCCAGAGAGGTTGTGTTCTCCATCCCTGGCAGTGCCCAGGGCCAGGTTGGACACTGGGCTTGGAGCACCTGGGACAGTGGGAGGTGTCCCTGCCATGGCAGGGGTGGCTCTGGATGAGCTTTAAGGTCCTTTCCAACCCAAACCATTCTGGGATTCTATGATTTTACAATTCTCTAAATACTGGAGTAAGTAAGGGCCTTGCTGCAGGCACTGGGGTCAGATTTAGATGAGGATTCAATAATTTAATCTGATAGAGAGTCATTAATGGGAGCAATTTTTATGGGAACCTTTACATTCCTGGCTCCAAAGGAAATACTCCTGCTAAAAATGTCCTCATTGGAAGAGGTCCTTACTAAATAGATGGTGACACAACCAGAAGTGTCACAAATACCAATTTGTCCTTGACTGATAGATTGTTAAAGACTTCATGGAACCAGAACATAATTCATTTCAAATTAAATGGAAAGACAAATGAAGTCCCATCAATTCAGTTTTCCTATAGCAAAAGGGGAAATGTGGTAAAATGTCAAGGCATGAAGTTATCAGGGCTGCAGAGAACACAGAGCAGGAGGTCCCAACCCCTGCACCCCTGGCAGGGTGCACTGATGCAGGGATGCCCCTGAGGCAGTTTTCCTCTTGGTCTCTGATGGGCCCACAAGGTTCTGATCCAAAATTGTATCTAATCAGTCACACTAATTAATCCCCCCTTTGTTGTACTGCCCATTATTCACTTGTTCCACATCTTCCCGGGTTTTTATTTTCCAAACTCTGAAAATCAGTAATTTCTTCCTACTGAAGAGAAAAGGAGTTGTTAGAGAATAAATTCACCAATCCAATTCTTTTTCTTTGATCATTTAAGCACTGAAAGGGGCAACCCAGGGAGGTTTGGAGTGCCCATCCCTGGAGTGTCCAAGGAATTCCTGGAGGTGACACTGAGTGCTCTGAGCTGGGGACAAGGCAGGAGTCAGTCACAGCTTGGACTTGATGGGCTGGGAGGGCTTTTCCAACCTAAATAATTCTGGGATTCTGGGATTCTGTGAATCAGTCAGACCCTATTCCATGTGTCCACGTGCTGATGGTTGGAGCAAGGCTGAGGTGGGTGGGACCAAGGTGCAGAAACAACCAGGTGAGGCTCTTTGACCTGTGGCACTCAGGAGAACAGGTAGCCAGGAATGATTGAACACTTTGGATCTATTAAACCTGTTAAACATGGCTGAAGCCTGAACTTGGCTGATAAATCATCCCAGAGTGTTTCTTGCATGGATTGAAGGGAGAGGGAAATGAAATATATAAAAAAGCCATCAAGACTGAAATTATTCTTTAACCTTCACAGCCTTTAAAGTGCTTCTCAAAGCCTAATGATACCTTGTCATTTTTCTGATTTAATGCACATTCGTTCAGGTTGGCCTGGGCCAGGGGGGTCCTGTTTCTTCACAGACAATTTCCATACTTGACATAAGGATGTTTCAACCAAATCCAAGCAGCTTCCCCTAAGCAAAGTACCCAGCATTAGGGAAAGTAGAAATTTGTGAGTTTGGAAGACTTCATCATTAAAAATCCCTAGTTCAGCCTAGAAAACAATGGAGTTTTATACAAGAAGTTGATTTCTTGCCTTTTTTTGTGTTGATTTTACCTTCTCTCCATTGCAAAAGCAAAGCTGTCACAGTAAAGATGTGTTGATGCCTTTTAGGCTGTTACTGGAAAAAGTGATTATAAATCTGCCAAATACCACCCAAAAAAGTTGCATTTAACTATTCTATTTCTCTATTTCCCTAATTCTGAGTTGAACTTCAAAACTTTGCTGGACTATTTATAGAAGGCTATATAGAAGGACTATTTTTTCCTTCAAAAAGAAAACCAAGGATATAAAAATATAGCACAGATATGTGGAGATGATGTGAAATGGAAAAGTATTACTGTGTAATACTTTTACTCCAAAAATGAGCACTTATATGAAACAGTTTGAGGATATTTTTTTGATTTTTCATTGTTTCTTGTAGCTGCTGTCTAATCCAATGGATTAGATCATCCAGGGCTCTAAATGAAACCCAGAAATTCCTTTCTTTGTCAGTGCTGGAGAACATTCCATGCAGGGTCCCAGCTGGATCTGTCCTGGATCCAATGCTATTCAATATTTCATTAACAACTTGGATGACAGAAGAGAGAGCAGACTTTGGATGACACCAAAGTGGGAAAGATCGCGAGTATTAAAATTCCAAATTATTTTGGAGCAGCATCCTAATGGTGACATTTAATAAAGATGAGTGCGAGGCACTATGTGTAGGAAGAAAAATCCATTCCACACAAATACAACAGTGGAAGTGGTGTTACAAACAGGCAAAGAACTTTCTGGGATCTCTGCAGAGCATCATTAGAGCCTTAACGAAAATAAAGTGGCTGTTTCCTGGCATTAGCCTTTAAAAATAAGATGTGCTGGGGAAAAGTGCAGAGGAAAATAATAGGAAATTATAAACATTTGAGAAAAGCTGTGATGAGTTCCCTTAGTCTAAAAAGAGGAAAGAGACCCTCAATACCATTTCAATTTTAAATGTATTTATGGCCATACACATGAAAGCAAATATATGTAAATCTTTATTTTAAATAAGGTGACAAGCACTTTTTTCCATGTCCAAAAGTGCTGGACAAGAAGTCACAGGTTTTAGCTCGCAGGAAGGGAGTTTTTCTATCTGAAAGGATAATTAGGCACTGGAGCAAATTACCAGGGGAGATTGTGAAACTCACTGGCAATTTTGAAGAACAGATTAGACATACATCTGCCAACACTCGTGTAATTTTAGTTGGTCCTGGTCCAGGGCACAGAAGGAAAAGGGCCTGGATCCATCTTGCCTGATGGGAGAGACACCGAACTCTGGGAACTGGCCGTCCTGGGAGCCTCTGATGGGCCATTCCAAGGGCAGAGGTGTTAAATTCTGTGTATTGGAGAGCCAGAGGTGACTGCATTCCTCATCCACTTGCTGGAGTCAGCTGGAATCAATCTGGATATGGGCATATTCCAGCCTGGAATCCTGCTTAACACCCCCTCCACCCCACCAGCTTCTCAGGGCTTCTCGATATATTGAATCAAATTTCCTGAATGGGAATCAATTCCCAAGACAGAGAGGAGAACGGACATCCAGGATATATGGATTTATTTTTGCATCTATCCTTTCATCTGAATGGATTACTTCTGCACCCTAAAACACAGGTCTCAAGACAGTGCAGTCAAAATAAAGAATTACAGTCTAAAATTAAGGCTTAGAGTTTAAAATAGAGTTACAGCTTATTCAAAATAAATAGCTTAAAATAAATAGTTGCAGTTCAAAATAAATACTTGCCTTTTAAAAATAAAGACTTCCAAGTTCAATCTTGGCCATTTGCATAATATTCAGCAATCAACTAAAAATAAGAGTGCAAAAAACCAAAAGTGCTTCTGTGCCTGAAAATAAAATGGGTTTTGTCATGGCAGCTGTACCTGGGTACCTACAGCTTCCATAGACATCCAGCAAAATCCCTGCTAAGCAATCCCTGTGGGATTCCTTGGCAGGATGCCGGGAGGAAATAGAAATTTTCAGATATTCCCTCCTTCTTCTATAATAATATTATATAATAATTTGGTGTTACTCCTTTGAAATTTCCCCATCTCAAAAAAAAATTAAAAAATGAAAAAACAAAACAAAAAAAAAACCCAACCCTTGTGCATTTAGGGAAATATTCCCTAAATAACAGCCTGGGCTTAAAATGTCTGTCCAGGAATTGTGCCCTTTGCTTCCAGACTAAATGCTCCTACACGGGCTCCTCGCTGGCCAGGCTTGTGCCCATCTGCCGTGGTGGCACGCTGCCTGGGCAGGTCGGCGTGCCAGCTTCCCTGGGTCAGGAGTGCCAGGATATGACAGCACTAGATGGACAACCTGCCTCGTGCTGCCACACTCTCCCTTCCAAAAATCAGCTCTCCTCAGGCTGGCTCCGTGCATCAGGGATCAGGTAGCAAATGGAAAATAACCTGAAGGGAGCGGGAAACGCGTAAAGTTTGGGGGTATTTGCTCTTTCCAAAAAATCAGGCTTCTAGGAAACATAGAAAGCTCATTTGGGATGTAAGATATTATAAAAATATTGCCCACAGGAATGCTCTGAAAGCAAACCTTTGGCAGGGTTTCAGTAGCTGCATTAGGCAACTCGTGGGCAAAAGGATTGCTCCCAGCTCTTCCTGGCCAGGACTCCCATTTGTGTGGGAAGTGCCTCTCTTCCTCCAGACTAATTAATAAACCAAGAGTATTGACAGGCTGCATCACCCGCAGTGGGGTCAGTGCAGCAGGGCCCCAGCACAGGGGTGAGGATGCTCAGCTCTGGCTGGCTCCAGGAGCAGCTCCTGCCCTGCCCAGGTGGGATCAGAGGGAACCTCAGAGGGGTTTGGACGGAGATTGTGTCACCTCATGCTCAGGGTTTGCCCACAAAGTCAAGGGAAGGCACAGCTTGGAGCAACCTGGGATGGTTGAAGTGTCCCTGCCCATGGCAAGGGCTGGAACTGGATGGGGTTTAAGATCCCTTAAAGAACCAACCCAATCTAGTCTGGGATTCCCATCTGAGCTCTAACAACCCTTGCACTTTCCCCTGGAAGTTCCAGCTCTTTTGGAGGATACCCATCTTCCACCAAAAAATCAAAATGGCAAATCAGAGCAAGAGGAATCCAATATCAGAGCAAGAGGAATCCTAATGCAATAGTGTTAATATCTCCTCCAGGAGGGAATGCCTTCCCCAGGAACCACGTCAGGAATGCACCTGGTTGAGCACTCCAAGGCAGGGCTGGGCCTCAGCCCCAAGGACCCCACGTGCACATTCTCAGCCATGTGGAAAATTATCCCCAGCAAAGCTGGTCACGTATCCAACAGCACATTCCTGGCTGTGCTCCGGAGCCTGACGTGCAGGAAGGTGGACACAGAACGAGTGCAGATCATGACAGGAACCACAAAGGGCACAGCTGTGAGTGATGGGCCTGTAATGGAAATCCAGGAGTGTGACAGCAGGAATGATCCCATGGACACAACTCCCCTGCTAATCCATCACCAGTCCCACTCCTGATCCCATGGACACAACTCCCCTGCTAATCCATCACCAGTCCCACTCCTGATCCCATGGACACAACTCCCCTGCTAATCCATCACCAGTCCTGCTCCTGATCCCATGGACACAACTCCCCTGCTAATCCATCACCAATCCTGCTCCTGATCCCATCCTGGAGCCTCTGCCTACCTTTTGGGCTCACCACCTGTGATATTCCTTGAAAATTCAGGGGATGAGATGAAAGTATAAAACAACAAAAAGCCTCATATGGATTGAATAATCCCCTCTATGTTTCCTGTATCCATACTCACCTTCCCCTGCCATCACCTCCTTTTCTATCCTGGGTTATTATCTAGATTTCCATAGCATAAGAGCTCAACACTAAGACCAAAGCTCCACTGTGACAATCACAGGAGCTGATTGCTGCCTGACAGAGAAGCAAAACCATTTGGGGTGAAATGTGGGGATAGGGGCAAGATTTGGGGCAAGCTGCCCCAAGTGACATCTGTGCCTGGGCACAGGTCTGGATGGCACCGTGGCTGAGGGCACAGTAATGCTTTCCATTCTTTCCAGTCATACAAGTAAAGGAAACCATCCTGCTTTATTTTATTAAAGTCATATGTTATTCTGGAATTCTGTGTTGCTGTTATTCTGCCTGCTTAGTCTGGCAGTCTAAGTATATTTGAAAACCAATAAAATAAAATATTACCAAAAAACATAATACTCTAGAAATCCACTCCCTTCTGTAATTACAGTTTAATGTCTAACATACTTTGTGCTTCACATTCAGCAAACTTTGATACAGTACTTAGACAGAAATTATGGTGCACCAGAGTAACATACATTTGCTGGCAATGAAAATGGGAAATAATTTCTCTTTTATAATTAGGGGATGTCTGCAGGATGGAGGTGCTATTTGTTTGTCATCACAGAATATGCCTGCCTTGTGTCAGGCAATCAGTTTGACATGTGGAGTTAACTTTAGGTTATCCAGACCAGGCACAGGCATTTGTTCTCCATTTTCTCTTCTGTCTCACAGCAAGTCCAAGCGGGAACCTTTCCTGGGCACGTTACATGGAAGGGCAGCATTTTCTTGTAAGGAATGTTTGTTTGCTGCTTTTTCAATCTCTTATTCTCAAAAATACTCTCTTAGCAAAACCACAAAGAGACATTTTCCTGAGCCACTTGAAGCAGGAGACCACAAGTTTTAACAATCAAAATAATAAAAATTGCTGCTCTATTATGATGGGGAAAAACTTGGGGTTTGCTCTTTTGTCAGCATTTGTGGCATATTTCTAGACATGGTGTTGGCAATATAGACCGTGTGAACAAAGTTTGGAAGGCAACATCTTTTAATTGAATGGCTCCAGCAGTAATTATTATTTGGTCTCTCGTTAATTAACAATTTACAAATGGCAGACAGCACGGTATAGTTAAATTACTTCTTCAAGATGACTTAAAACTGGAAAAAGGTTGCAATTATTTTCTATCTGAATTTTGCTTCTTTTTTTCACTGGCAATTTCCCTTTGACCCTATAAGAGAATTCAGGGATTGATGGGAAAAAAAAACCCAGAAATTGTGTCATCTATGTCCTTCCCAGAAAAGTTTCCCAGTGTGTTCACAGGCAGTTTTCCACCTCCAGGAGCAGACAGTAACCACAGCTGAACAGTGTTTTAAAATCCAGTCTTCTTCACTTAAAATCCACTCCTTCTTCACAGGAAAATAAATTTAACTCTCAGGTTTCTCTTCTTTACACAACCAGAGTAGACAGCACATGGCTTCCTTCAATAGAACCATTCCCAATGATCCAGTCATGTACCAGGTTCATCAGAGCTGGGCAAGCTTTGGCTCTCCTACTGAATTCAGTCAGTGATTCAATTATTAATTCATCAAATTGTAGAAGTGTGGAAAGATTCAGGTTGGAAGGGACCTTAAAGCCCATCCAGTGCCACTCCTGCCATGGCCAGGGGCACCTTCCACTGTCCCAGGCTGCTCCAAGTCCTATCACTCTAGGGTCTTTTAAATCATTTCTCTCCACATGTTTCAGCTCTTTGAACCATTGTGGATTTCTCAGCCCTTTGTGTCATTGTGAATTTCTCAGCTCTAATGCTCAGGTGAGGCCAAATTTTCAAAAGTGGCCTCATGAGTGGGAGAGTTTCTATAAGGACATGATGGAGGAGCCACTGCTTGGGACAAACCAGTGGTAATTATTGCTCCTTCTGGGAAGGTGAGGTGCTGGGAACAGAGTAGGTTTTGTTCATCTCCAGCTGCTGTGATCATGGGGAGAACCAAGGAGGAAAAACTGGAGCTGGCTGCCTGCTGATGTACGCCAACTGTGTCCTTTGTGCCCATATCCAACAGCAGGATGAGCAGGATGTGCAATAATCCTGCAGGAATGTGCACATGGAGATGTGAGGAGATGAAAACATGCACTTTTAGGCACCCTTTTAGGGGATACTTTGGAAACACTGATCCTTTGACAGGTACACAAAGAGATGATACAATTATCTGGTGTTTCCTTGAGATCAAGAAATCCAGCCAGGAGAATCATGTTTCATCTTTGTGATTTAGGGGTGTGATCACAGCACAAATGGCATTTAACAAACACAAAATGCAGATTTCTGCCCTCACACTGGGAAGCAGGAGAGCATCACCCAGGCCCTGCTTCCCTCCCAGAGTCATTTTAGCCTGTCAAGCTCAACACAAAATTTTATGTAGAAAAATAAAAGCTGGTTTATTTTCTGAACAATCTCATTAATTCTTCTGCAGGTTTTCACCAGCACACTGACAATTTCTTCCCAAGGAAAAGAAGGAGCTGGCAAGCAGAGGCCGCTGCTTTGGTCAGGGTGCAGCTGCAGTTCACTGCACCTTTTTGAAAGCAAGTCCTGCAATTTTACCCATTTTTCCCCAAGGATTAAAGTAGAAAAAAAAACCAAAAAAAAAACAACAAGATCTCACCATTGTCACAAATCCAGAAGGAAATAAGACAAAATGTCTTGTCTTGAAGGTTAGGCCAGATTGCAAGGACTTCCCAGTGAGGAATCCAGTCTTTGATTTATTTGGACTGACCAAATTTAATCCTTTAGTTATTTATTAATTTTTTATAAACATGCTGTCCTAGAAAATCAGTACAGTTAATCCTGGCAGTGGTGTCCCACACGCTGGTGACAGTGGCTTGTCCCTGGGAGCAGCACACCAGCCTGGGCTGGAAAAGAAAACTTTGGAGAGTGGCAAATTTTTTGCAGATGACCGAGTTTTATTATGTGTTAGCAACAGCAATCCAAGAAACAAAGTTTAGGGCAACATCTAAAATAGCTGGCAAGGGGAGTGTGCTCATTTCATTAGTTTTAGCACCCTAAAATCAGGTTCTAACTCAAAGAATTCCTGCAAAAAACAAATGATGGACAGAGAAACAGCCGAGCTGAGAATACCACACTGTGCCCATGGATTTTGGGGAGAGGACTCCAAATCTTGAAGGGAATGTTTGGGTGAAGTCTCCATGGGATGAAGCAGAGCCTGGCTTCCCCATCCTGCCTCGGAGCTTAACTCTAAATGCCAATTAAACATCTCCTCGTGGTCCTTGGCCAAGGGATGCAGATGTTCAGGCTCCCTCCCTCCCTGCCACGGGAACAGCCTGGGAAAAGCATTACCCTGACAATGCTGAGAGGAGAGCTTGTCACTTTTTCTGCTGCCCAGGAGTGAAATCATAAATCAGAGCTCCATAAAGGGCGCTGATAACGAGGGGCACAGAGAAATGCCACCTGTCACCTTGGCTGCCATTGCATCACTGAGACCATTTGGCACGGGGTGAGTCCCCTGCTTCTCCAGGAACACCCAGGGACCCCTGAGGGGTGGCTTGAAGCACAGCTGGAGCCACTCCCACGGGAACAGGCTGGGCACCCTTTTGGCAATATGTCCCCTCAGCTCAATGCTCCTCACATCCTCTAGGTCAGCTCACTGGTCTGCTGCTTTTATGATTTTAAAAATTTAATAATTTAAAATACATTCCTGTTTACATTTTTAAAAAATAATTTTATTTATTATGTTTTTTTACATGGATACTGATGTTATATGGCCAGTAGCACTCAGGATGTTGCAGGGTGTATTCACTGAGGAGCCTCCAACACCTCCTATTTTCTTGTTGGATCTCAAGAAAGACATCCCTGGGTAACAGATATTGTAACACATGTGTGAAATGCAGACAGTGAAATTCCCAGTGCTCAGCTAAAGCAAGGGACAAGGTCTCGTGGTTCAACATGGGCTCACCGAGAGCAACTAAAAAGATTTCATGGCAGAAAAATATATTTAAAGTTTTACTCTGTGGCAGAGGGTTAAATACCTGCTGTGCTGGAGCTGAGTTTTTCTGCAGAGCAGTGGGCAGACCCTGCCCCGCTCATACCCAGCAGTGATGCTCAGGGTGGTCCCTACAGCATCAACCCTTTAATCACACAGCAAGGACAAGCCAAGGGAGCCCTGTCCCTCAAAGATCACTCAGGGCCGAGGCAGGAAGAGGGGAATGCTTAGAAATTCACACTGGAGCCTCATGTTTTATTTCTCCTGAGGAGGGAGGAATGGTGGCACCGGAGGAGATCAGGGATGGAGCCCGCGCCTCGCTGGTGGGCAGCGCTCCCCTCTTCAAAGGGAGCTGAGCTCCAAAAGGCCCCATCCCGCTGGCTGGGGGCAGCCAGGCTCCTTTCCCATGCCTCCAACACCATCCCACAGGCTGCAGCTCGGGGTTTGATTACCCTTATCATTATCTCAGCTTCCAGGGCTACGTATTTTAATAAGAGACATAAAATTATCCGGTCTGCTCTGAAGCCCCGCCACAGCATTTGTTTCAATGACCCCCTGTGGTTGTGAATTCGGCAGATTGACTATGGATTGTATGAAGAAGGATTTCCTTTTGTTTGTTCACAAAGCATTGCCCTTTAATTTAATCATATGTCCCTTTGCTCTTGTACAGTTCTCTGTACTCTGCCCACTCCCCCTCCTCTCCTTTGTTTTTTTTTTTTTTTTTTTATACAATCTGGACATCTCCGACCATTCCAGTGCTAGCTGCAATTATTTCTCTTAATTCAGTTATTAAAAAATGTCTGCTCGTGGCAGAAGCATTGCGGATCTTTAGTCAAATTGATACAAATATTTTATTAGGATAATTAACAACCTTCAGCACAAGCTTGTTTGGGAGAGCATTGGAGAAACTGAGCGGGTCTGAAATTTGAAACAGATGCAGGACATATTCATAAATAAAACCAGACCAAGTCAAACTGTGGCCTGCATAATAAGACATCACTCACTGTGTTTGCTATATATTTGCAGACATGTTGTTAGCTGCATTTACAAAAGTTAGGTGCTTATTTGGAAGCTTTCACTTCTGTGAGCTCGTGATACTTTCTGTAAAACAAGAACCATAAATCATAGCGCGCCGGTTTGAAACCCGTGCACCTCCAGATAACCAGCACTTGTCAGTAGATTGTCTAAAGCAGAGGATTAGCCAAAATACAGATGGAGAGGAAACACAGACTGTTTACGTTGAGTATTTTGGCCGAGAGCCCAAGGAAATTACAATCGATATGGATATAGCATTTCTGAAGAGTTATGTAGCAAAAAGTGCAAGAAAATACTCTGACAGAGAAAATAAATAAAGCTGACAGAGGCTTAATTCTCTAGATCCTGTACTGCGGATAAAAATTAGAAACATTAAGCCATTAAATCATTTCAGCAGGACTTTAAACAATAGGAGCAGACTCGCCTGTTACTGCACAAGTTTAGATCCATCTCTTTTGTAGACTGGATAAATATTCACCATTGCAACTCTAACACTTCCCACACTTCCCATAGACTGCATGACCTATTTTCCCAGTCCCTTTTCATGTGGGACAGGTTTTAAATAAAATAGAAATTCCTCTTGCTTCTTACAGATTGGAGTTGATTAAATATTCTACTGATAAAGGGTAAGCAAATGTCAGATTCAATATAATAAAAAGAGAAATGAGAGTTCATACAAGCAGCAAAGCAAACAATCCATTTTCATACTTTATTAGAAACATTTATTGCCATAATGACTGCATTATACTAAGCAAGCAGGTGGAAAGGTGCTCTGTGCAAGATATTCTCAAATATCTTTATTTTGAGGGTTTTATATCTCCAATATTTAGACAGATGTTTTATTCCCTATAATATAGTCAGAGTATGAAATGCTGTAATTTCAGTTACTACATAAGGATCAAAATTGTACTTGAAGATCACGGCCTGTCATTGTGATTTCGGCAATAATGGTAGACCATTAAATGCTCAATTTTTCTGCTTTGACTTTATATTCCCAATGGTGAGTGGCTTTAGACATAGATGGCAGAGCTCCGCGTGCAGCCGCAAATGCTCTGCCCAAATTTGCGGAACGCATTGCGCCAGCTCTTCCCGCTCCCCCTGCTCCCTGTACGGCTGCCTGGACACGCAGCCTGATCCAGGGCCTGCCTGGAAATGACAGAGGTGGCCAGCCCTGCCTCTTGCTATCAAACAGCTGGCACTCGTTATCTTAACAAACAGTGGGAACTGTAATTAAGCAGATCTGCCTTCAATAAGACACCAGTGCCACCAGTGCTACCCCTGCAACAAGAATGGGCGCTTGTTTCAGGGCTTGGCTTTCTCTTAATTTACCAAATCAGGAGGCCCGGTCAGCAAATAATGTAACAAAAGATTTCATTATTATCCTTCATTTAATTTAAGAAAGAATTTAACCTATGTTCAGCGCTCAGGGCCCAGGCTTGCATTCCTCCTGCAGCCCAACTTCCTATGAGAGGCAGTGGGAGCACAAGGAAAGCAGGACTCGCTTCACTCCAGGATTCTCATTACTATTTCTTTACATCCAAGGCATTTTATTCTCAAGGACTCTTCTACTTAATATGTGTCAGTTCAAGTTTAGAATAAGAAAGAGGAAAAAAAAGTCTGACATGTTAACCAAGGAAATTTACTACTCAGTTTCTTCTTTTTATTAACAGAGATCATTAAGACATCAGTTTTTTCTTTTACTGGCAGCATTCCACAGCCAGAGTATTCACAATGTCTAGGACACTTTCATTTTGTAATCTGGAGGATACAGTATATTAATTTTCAGGATTTATCACAAGAAAAGTGAAGTCATACTAAGTACAGTAGGTGTAACTAACTTTCATGTCAAAAAAGCTGTAAAGAGTGCCAGAAGCTCTGCTGGGCTAATAATAAGCTAAAAGGATATAAACTTGATTAGTCTCACTTAAGAAGCAAGAAGATAAAGTAAGCTTGAAAAGGCCTTTGCTCTTCCTTCAACTTCAGTGGGTTGAAGAGAATCATGAAGCTTATCACCATGAGATACTCGCTATAATGCCAGTATAGTTATTAGTTATATGTTAATTTATGCTCTGCTCTGCCCAGCCGCTGCCACACCAGCAGAATTTGTAATTCTGCCCAAAATCTTTGCAGCATCTCAGTGCTGTCACACTGTGTCACATTTCCTTAAGTGCACCTTGCACGGTGATATAAAACCTCCTTATTAAAAATTTCCAGCTACTAGAGGAAAATTGTTCCCCAAATGAAGGATCAAGGATGTCCTTTCCCTGCTCTTGAAGGCTGTGGACACTCTGGGACTCTGCACCCTCCACACTCCCCACTCTTACAACAGGAATTTGGAGAAGAGAAAGCTCAGATAAGCCTCATTGTGACATTCCAGTATTTAAAGGGGGCTCACAATAAGGAGAGAGAGTGAATTTTTACACGGGCAGACAGAGTTAGGATAAGAGGAAATGAGTTTGAAACAAAAGACCAGAGATTAGGTCAGATATTAGGGATAAATTCCTCCCTGGGAGGGTGGGCAAGGCTGGCACAGGGTGCCCAGATTTGCTGTGGCTGCCCCTGGATCCCTGGCAGTGCCCAAGGCCAGGTTGGACATTGGGGCTGGAGCACCTGGGACAGTGGGAGGTGTCCCTGCCATGGCAGGATGGGATTTAGGCTCCTTTACAACCCAAACCAATCTGGGATTCTGTTCTAAGATTTGGAAGATTTTTGCTGCTCTGTGCTGATGGAGGGGTCCATGAGATCTAAACCAGGACCTGGGCTGGGACAATGCCTTGAAGTCACCAGTGCTGTGGGGTCCCTGCAGCTACCACAGTGTCCACCCCCTTCAGTAAAATCAGCCTTAGGATGAACCACGGGTCCAAAATTAAATTACTACAAATATACTCACTGTTAGATGCTGACTGCTAATGTGGATTTTTGTCTTAGCTGTTTAATCATTCTACAAATAAATGTAGCAAGTTGGGCCGTGCTGCCAGGAATATTTCAGAATATTAACACAGGAGTGGAAGAGCAAGTTTGCTGTAACTCACTTTTCTAAGGGGAAAATGCACCAAAATCCACATATTTGCAAGCAGATTTTAGTAAACTGTAACCACACACCAGTCTTGGGCTTACCCCTTGCTCTTGCAGAACACTGTTGGTGTGTCTCTTCCAAAAGTCTTTGAGTTTGAAATAGAAAATGATGTCTGGAAATACTTGAGCACCTGGCTCCGACAGTTGCTTGCATTTCCACACCATTACACAGCCATGCTTTTTTTTAACCCCTGAGAATTAAAACCAGTTAAGGAATAGCACATCTTAGCGTGTTTTATTAACTTGTGTTAATCCCACTGTGTTTTCTCCATCCTCACTTAACCTTTGCTCCCCCAAACACCCACTGCTTCTTGAAGCTGGCCATGCCTGCTCCTTCCTCAGAACCCACGAGTCTCACCCCCAGGTGAATCAGTAAATTGATTGAAAAATGACTTCTGGTCACTCACAGTGAAAATCAGTCCTGCTTGGCATCCAAGCCCAGGCAAGAGGACACAATCTGAGGTTTGGACTCCAGGAGAAATAAGATGGACAGTGACTTTCCACCCCCAAGTGTTTCCCCAAATGATGGGAGCAGTCTCCTAATGAAGAAAATGAAGAAAATGAAGAAAACTAAGAAAATTAAGAAAAACAGTATTTTATTGAATGTGAATTGTAGTTAATGGTGCATATGGTTGACATGCTGATATTGATTATTAAGGATTAAGAGGAGTTTTGGGGTGGAATACAGCTGGAGTATGAAGTGACATGGGCAAACTGGGGTTGTGCATCAGGTGCCATGTCAGTACAGCACCAAAAGTGCTGGGATGTGTGGAAGAAACACCAGGATGAAAATGGGAACCAGTGCAGGAAATGCTTCCAGAAGGAATGGGCAGAGCAGGGAGGAAGGAGAAGGGAATGAGGCTGAGGATGGGAGGGAACAGAGCAACAAATACGAGGTGACAGGACAAAGGGAACAAAGGGTGCAGAGGTGGGCTGAGAATGTGCCTGGAAGAGCTGCTCTTTCAGATATTGCTTCCTTTATAAAGTGGGAAATATGTTTAAAATCATCAGCAGCAGAGTGTTATTGGGGCAGGGCACGCTCCAGAGGTCACCAGGCCTTGGGATATCCCAGAGAAGAATGAGAGGAGGGTATGAGCCTGCAACACCTGCACAGGCAGGTTAATAAGTTTAAGGGGGCCAAAAAACTCAGTGCTCTTCAGGATTTCAGGCCCAACTCCAAGATATTTTCTCCCCTCTCTCTATTGAAACCTATAATTTCACATTTTGTTCCTTTCTTATATTTTTGCTAGAAAGAGTTAAAGATGATTGAGGCAAAGTTAAATATCTCCGTTTTGAGAGATATTTGATTTTATTTCCTGGGTTTGGACAGAACATAGAAGTTGTATTTGTATAATAAATTACTCACTGCATAAACCACAAAACATGAAAAAAAATTGCAAGGACAGTGGATCTTGGCAATTACCACATTAAATGAGTTCCAATAAAACCATAGACAGAGTGCAAAGGTTTAGGCCTTTCTCTACATACATAAAACTGCTTAAGCAGTTCAAAATTCTTTTCCTCTTGGTAGTAATTTTTATACTGATATCAATTTCTTTTTTTCTTCCATGTGTATGGAATAAATCCAATAACCTGTAAATAATAGTAACTCCAATCCAATAACCTGTATGTAGAACAACTAGAAACCCCAGCAGTTCTCTGAATTCCAAGAACCTCACCTAGTTCCTTTTGGAATTTTGGGATTTCTTTCAATGTGAGGTCACAGAGTGGTTTGAGTCACAGCCTAATTCACAAGTGACTCTGAATCCAGCCTGTCCCTGCCACAAGAGGAGCACCCAACTTCAAAAGGGACCCTCAAAAATGTTCAGCTTGATCCAGGCTTCAAACCACCCAGCTCTGGAATGACAGGGACAACAGCTGGAGCTCTGATTTGTACTTGATAAGGGAAGAATAAGGTTGGCATGAGGTCGAGGTTGGAACAGGATGTCCAAGGTGGAATTACTGTCCCTGGAAGTGTTCAAAAAGGTGTGTGGGACATGGTGGGCTTGGCAGTGCTGTGGAAACACTTGGGGTCAATGATCTTGGAGTGATTCTCTGGGCCAGGTTTTTCTGCTTTTAAGATTCAGCTGGGCAGGGTGCTGGGCCATCTTATCTAGACCATGCTTTCCTAGGACAGGTTAAACTGGATGATTTTGAGCTCTCTTCCATCCTGGAATTCTCTGATTCTCTGATCTCCTGGAAATACCTTTTGGAGAAGCCATTCAAGTGCCCCAGCACGAGAAGCCAAGCCCAGGTGGCCCTCAACACTTTGGAAACCAAACCATGATCTGGCCTTTGGTGACCGAGCCCCCTTCCCTACCTGTCCCCAACATCTCACCATGATTTAAGCACCAAAACTCAGCCACATAATTAGCAGAAGAAACTGAGGGTTCCTGCTGTAAGGCTGTGATTAAATTAGCCATTTATGGATTTCTGAGAGAAAGGAGACTAAAATGTTTTATAGTGTAGTTAAAAGAACCAGTGAATGATTCCCTCATGTTGAACATTTCCTAATGTCAGAAGCAGGGTGGATGACACAGGAATCATAAATCCAATCGAGAAGTGTTAAAAATCACTTTAGTCTGCCAACTTACTAGAAATTCAATAAAATGGTATGGGAGAATTTATTTGTGTATGTGCAATGGATATGTGTGAAATTAAACCCTCAGAGGTGTCAGCGTGCCACACACGCGTGACAGGGTGAGGTTGCCCATCACCCACTTATCACAAATGGAGAAAAAATGGGATTTGGGAAGACTATCCTGGATGCCTGACTTGAGGACAGAGGGATGGCAGGGTGGGGGTGGGTTTTTCTGGGGACAATTCCGTGGTTGGTGACCCCATTGCACCCTCACACTGGGAACGGCCCCAGAGCTTCCAGTGAGTTGCTATTTATTTTTTGCATGTTTATTTTTCTCTCCACTTGTCCTGTTTAATGTATATTAACTCGCATTTTGCCTGCATGGAGTGAGACTTTTAAGAGGCATGAAATGACAAAACAGGGCTTTGTTTTCCAGCCAGATTCCCTCCGCCTGCGCTCCGCCGGTGTCTGCCTCGGCTTCCAGCTCCATCATCACATCCAACAGAGCCTGGGGCAAAGCTGGAGCAAAACACCCAGCACATTCAATTTACAAACAGAAATAAACACCTTTCCGGCAGGTTCTACATAATCACTAAACAAAACCAGGGGAGACCAAGAAAAACCCACCCACAACACAGCGTTTTTTATGTCGTTAGCGTGCAGCGCTGACCCGTTATTTTCTCGGGGAAATCACGCTATTACGGGGAGATGTCTGGCACTGGGATCCCGGATGGCATCTCAATCTCCCTGTTTCCTGGAGCTGGTGGCGTGGCTGCTGTGTCACACCTCTGCAGATTGCCTGGGTCTGTGGCTGCTCCATCCCCAACCAAAGCCATGACCACCGAGACACCCAACTTTACTGAGCGAAAATGAACCAGATATGAAAATGTCTGAGGCAATAAATTAACACACAGCCAGGGAGTGATGGCTTAATCCCTTCTAGTCCAAACAGTACCTGACACCCATTACTGCTACAGGAGCTGGGACACTGTAGCGGTACTGGAGCGAAAATGATCATTCCCAGAGGATTTGGGGCATGGAAATAGGTATGGAATGGATTCTGGGAGGGAACCTGTGCAGGGCTTTATGGTGTTTATACACAGAATCCAGGTTAACCTGCCACGATGTTTTCTTGGGCTTCCTTGTTTTGATAAACCACAAAGTGGGTTTCAAGTTCTAAATTAAAGCAGAGGTTTATTATTTTAAATAAACATCTGATAATAATTTCTCATTATTCATGCAAAGGCCAGTAATTCATAGCTAACACTCACAGAACATGGAACATTCCTGTCCTGACTGGATACATTTATTTGTAGAATGATTAAACAACTAAGATAAAATCAACACTGGCAGCCAGCATCTAACCCTTAGTATGTTTGCAGTAATTTAATATTTACTGTGAGGAGCTGTTACACCTATTTGAAACTAATCTACTGGAAGTTTCAAAATGAATTTTTTAATATAACTGACGTCTCTTTCTGCGAGAGTTTCTTCCAGGAAAATAACACATACTCCATTTTTAGCATTGATGGCAGATAAACAAAAATGTTGTTGCCAAGGACTTTATTGCAAAATTAAATGTCCTGGGAAATGTATTTAATTTGCTGCTTTCCCTAATACTATGCCAAGCTCTCCTTTCAGGTACACCCATGTAAACCTACCCTAACTTGAGGTTTTACTGGAAGGCAGGGTTTCCTTACTTTCTGTTGCACACACATTGAAACTAAAGAAACCTATGAGCTCATGGACAAACTGAGAGAGAACTTAGATACTTCTTTCCCCTTTCTTCCCCTTCTTGGCTGAAATTCTGAAATATGAACACTGGATGAAAAGGCAGAATTCAGAATTTGAGCCTGCTTCATGCATCCCACATTTATCTCCCTGGCGCAACGCTCATTTTTCCATGAAAACAGCCAGCAGCTTGTGACACCAAGATCCTCTGACTCCTTCAGATAGACAATAAATAATTAGGATATGAAATACATAGACCTATAATAAAGGCACATTCATGTTCTGTGGGTCAACTGATAGGGCTGGTCACCAAATTCATTGCAAGCAGCTGCAACCTGCCCATGGTGAGACAGTCTGGGGAGAAATGGATTTGGCTCCAGTGCTCAAGTAAATACAACATAAATCCATGGTGCACGCTGAAATATCAGGTTTCAACTTTATTTTTGCCCAGGTATGAAATAACCATAACTATGTGAAACTCTGACCTCCTGTGCATGTGTGGTGTTGATAATTCCCAGGCTGCACAACCCAGGATCACTCTAGAGGTATTTGGGGGCAAGAAGTGAGGATATGGAGCCTACCAGACCTGCAGGTGCTGGAACTGCTTCTGAAGCTCAAAGTCCAACATCTCACAGGCTTTTCATGGCTGATTCCCAACCGTGGTTCTTTATGGCACGGGGTCAGCACTTCCAAGGGTTTTGGTTCTGCTGGCAGCGACTCCCCACATCCCCCTCGGAGCTGCTTAAAAATCAAGCATTATAAAAGTGGCTTCCACCTCCCAAATCCTATGGAAAAATAGGAAAATATGAAGATTGTGGTGGGGAGTGTCTCTGCTGTGGAGGGGTGGGTGCTGGTGCAGCCCCACTGCCAGCAGTCCCGACCCTACTCTGGCAGGACACGCTGCCATGAAAGCTCCATTCATCTCCCCGTGATGGACACTTTAGAGCAGCCTCTCTCAACTGTTTAAAGTTGAAAGAGCATCCAACCCTTTTGAAGAAAACCTACAGATCACCTTGGGAAGTGTCACCACAACTGCTTCCCTCGGCAAGCCAGGGCCAAGGCGCTGCGTGCTCACTGCTTGCCTCTGCTCCCTGCTCAGCTTTTTGTGCTCCTGAGAGCACACGGGGACATGTGGTCACCCCAAACCATGGCCCAGGTCACTTCTCAATGTCACATGGATCACCAGTGCCTCCAGGACCACAAGGAAATAAAAGTAGGCTGCAGTATTGAGAAAACTATGTATGTCCACACTTATCCCTAACGAAATCTCAGCCATAACAGATTTGATTCCTCACCTCTTTGCAGCACGTACAGAGTGGTTTGCACTTGGAAAAATCAGAACAAACTCGACATTAATGCTGCCTCTCTGACAAGGTAGTTTTATATACTCAATTACCACCGCATTATCTTTCATCTCGACTATGTGTGAAAACAGTAAGAGCCAAATATATTTCACTTAGGGTTCCTTCATTCCAAAGACTTTGCCTTTGTCTTCCTTTACCCTATGCACTGACAGCAAACTTCATGAATTAACTGGCTCATGGTATAACTCATGCATGGAAATCCAATATAACCTCTTGGCTATGAGCAGCAACACTTCGCTTATCGTACACTAAAAGAATTTTTACTAGTTAATTAAGATTTGTTTGCTTAATTTTTTTTCAGGCAGTTGGGGATGTTGCTCCTCTGTCATTTGGCTGGGAAAATCGTGATGTATACACTGTATAAAAGTGCCAAAATAAGAAATGTGTAGACTGCAGCGTCTCTGGTAGTAAATCTTTTTTGTAATCCTAACTTCATATTTCCATTGAATTGTTCCTCTCGAGCTGTGCAGACAGTTGAAGTATTTGAGTGTAGGCACATATGCTTTGGTGCTGCTAACAGCCCTAAAGTTGGTAATCCTGAGGCACAAACGGGGCCAGGGATGCTGGTGGCACTCCTCAGGCTGCAAAATATTACAGCACACCTTATATAGTGTTTGCTTTCGAAATTTCCTTTGCACTTTGTTTACTATATATTCCAATAGTGTAATATTAAACAAAAACAGTGTGTCCTGTGCCAGAATGATTGATTACTACACCGTGGCAAGGTCACCTCCTAGGAACAGGCTGAGTGCAGTAAGGGCTGTCTGACTCATACAGTTAACACTATATCCGCATTGTATGAATGTCACCAGCAATCCAGTGATTTATTGCTTGGAAGGCTCTGTTCAATTTTTTCTGCCTGACCAAATTGCACATTTTCTAGAAAAAGAAGCAAAAATATTTCAGCACATGGATTACCCCAAGTCCTCATTTCTCCCACTAGGTTCAACGAGTCTTTTCAAAGATGCTGATCATCAAGCCCTCATATTTTTCACTTTTTTTCCACCCTTTTCTGCCAGATATTTGGCAAAAATGATTATTGCACTAATGAAAAGGTGCAGCAGAAGATTGAGGGGTTTTTAATCAGATTTTGGTAACATCTGTGGGCCAGGAATAAGGGCAGCTGTATGTTCTGTTTCTTAATTTTAGTAAGATTTACTCTGGGTATAAAATGTTAGCCTCAGGCAAAATTTAACTGGCTTAAAAGAAAAGAAATGATAGTCTTACAGAAACTACCCAACTCAAACTGTTTGAAAACAGTGACTGAGATTAATCCCTCTCACTCTAAGAAATTCCTGCTTTCTGACAAAGAAGATATAATTATAGATTGAGAGAAATGACTTTCAAAATTAACATTCCAGCAGACCCCAACATAATAGATACATTCATTCCTCGTGTATCTGCATGGAAATCAAAGGAGATACATCATGTTTGAATCCGGGCTTTTATTTTTAGAACACGCAGCGCATTTGCGGCGCGCGGCTCCGAGCAGGAGGGAGAGAGGGGACGGCCCCAGAGCCAGCCAGGGAGCCACACTGGGGGCCAGCATCTCTGCAAACCCAGGGCCAGCAAAAGAGGATGGGTTGGGGAAGGTGTTTGGGTACCTGGAAATTGAGGTAGGTGCAGTAGAGGTGAGTGTTTTGGCGTTTTCAAAAATCAGCTTTTTTTTTTTTTTCTGTAGGCATCTGTGTCTCATCTCCATCTTTAGGTGTTGGGTCCATACCTTTAAAAGGCATTTTTGTTTCTCCTTCCATCTCGTGCCATCCTATCATTAGACCTCTCAGGAAAAAAAAAAAAAACAAATCAACAGGAAATCTAGGGTTAATATAAAACTTTATCTCAAAGAATAATAAAAGCTGGCTGGGTGATGTATCTTAACAAATGCTACATAATGCATCAATTAATGCTGCATTTATCAAACTGCATCTGACACCAGAACTGGGATAGATCAGCTCTCCTGAACCCTCACAATTACTCTGCTTTTGCTATTATGACAATGAGTGCACTGTGCAATGCAACTCCCATTACCAACTGCCCTTCAAAGTGCTCTGTGAGCATCATCTCAGAGCCCACAATTTGGGAAGCAACAACTGGAACAATCCTGAGATATTAAAGGCTCTTCTCGTGCTCTTGCTTATACCTGTGAACCAATTAAGTATTTTAATTTTAAACGGGAAAGGAAATTAATCTGGGGTGAAAGAGCACGAGAAGCTTGTGAGTTTAGTCTATTAAACCCCAAGGTGTTCCAGCTCAGCAAGGATGAGTTCATCGATTCAGCTCGCTCGAGTGAACAAACAGAAGGAAGCGAAAGGAAACAAAGCCAAAGTCGGCTGCTCCAGCCCAGCACACCCCAAAAACCCCCAGCAGGAGGGGGAGCACGGAGCCCCAGCACCCCAGCGCTGCCAGGAGCCGATCCTGCAGCAGCTCCATCCCTGGCATGTGACTCGGGTCATACTTCATCTTCTAATTGATACCTGCCATTGCCTCATAACTAATGATGACTAATGGTAATATCCAGAAAGACAAATAAAAGCTAATGCAAAGCCGGGCCGTGGTGCGGTTCCCTTTGGAAAGCTCCCGGGCCATTAGGAAGCAATTGGAAGTGGAGATTGATGTGCCCTGGGGGTTGCTCCCAGGGATGCGGCGCATCTCCAAAGCCCCGGGGCTCCGGAGGGGGCGAGCCCAGCCCTCCCCAGCTGTGCCAGCCGGGCCACCCGGAGCACGACCGGGCCACCGCAGCTGGAACTCACAGCCCCGGACACCCGGCAGCAGCCACAACACCTCATTTTCTCCATTTCCCATGGCTTGCTTTATTTATCCGCTAAGCAACGGTGGGTGCAAAATATCAAGGAATTAAATTCCCCAGCGCTGTGGACAGGCAGTGACAATAAACTCATCTCATTTTCAACAGGTAGTACCTTGCACACACAACGCCAGGCTGGGTTCACGGCTTGATCAAACACGCTGGTTTTGCAGGAGAGTCATCTGCAGCATTTTGGAAAAGTTATGCTCCTTTAATTACAAAGTTTATGTCACCCAGTGCAATTTTAATGTAATGAAACATTAAACTGGACCTCGTGCTTGATGTAAGTTAAAATTATTCATTGAATATTAGACCACTAGGCCACCTACTGTTCTTTTACAAATGGTTGAACTATCACGGGGTTACAGAACTTAACATGTAAATTGCAGCAGAAGTTATAATTTCTGTTGCAAATCCCAAAAGACTGTCATTTAAGTCAAATATATGAGTGAAATTTTGCCTCTGTGCCATAATAATGCAGGGAAAATGACCAAAACCTGAACACTTTTAAAGTAATTATGAACCCAATAATAATGCATTTGTAGTTATTTAATCAAGGGCCTTAAAAATTATTAATAGCAAGTTCTTCTTATACAAATGGAGTTTTAAACACTGGCATTTAATTTTAGGGATAGCAATACTTGATCTAGGCCATTAGTGAGATCTTTTGTAAAGCCAAGCAGCCTGTGCCTTTCAGAGCCATTCCTGCTCATCCCTGAGTTCATTACTCTCACATAAGCGAGGGCAGCTTTGTAAAATAATCTTTCTTAAAATGAATTTAATATTTAGCTGCACACTGGAAATCTTGGGTAAGTTCGCTTAGATTAAAAAAATGGGGGATTGAAATCCCCGCATGGAGCAGATTTGCATGGATCCCGCTCAGAAGCCCGTTCAATCCACTGGATGGTTTCCCTGCATCCCCAAAGCCTTCGGTGTATAAATAGGAGAGGGCAGTTGCAGGGAAATTATTCGCGGTGCCTGAGCTGCCTCCCAGCCACTGCCGAAGAGGAATCTGAGCAGTGACTGTGCATCACCCTGAATCTGTAATAATAGCACCTTTCCTGTCACTCTTTGTCCCTTCATTTTTAAACGCGATTGGGTCAGGAGCAGGCAATTTACATTTTTATATAATCTTTGCTCAGGTGATTCAGCCGCTCTGAGGCTTTAACATTTTGTGTGCAGCTCGGGGTTTCACCTCCCCTCCCGGAGCATTTCCATGTGCTGGGGGTCTGCCATCCTCGCAGCTGATACAGATCTATTTAGCTTCTCCCCCTTGCCATACCTGCAGCCTGTAGCAGGTTGTCAGGGAATGAATTTTCATTTTCTCCCCCGTGAGTCCATCACGTGGCTGTCACCAGAATTTGCTCTGTCTGAACTCCTCCATCCCCCTGATTTATGGCTGCTTGATGAGAGGTTGGAGGGCTCTCAGTGTAGCAATAATCTGCACCCTGGCCCAGCACCCATCCAAAGTTAGGATTTCCGATCTAAATATTTAGTCCCCGCGGTACAGCAATCATTTACGAAATTATTAAATAACTTTTCGCCGGACCCAACACCTTTGGGATATTTTTCTAGGTCAATATTCATCAGGAGACCCCGAATGTAAAGGTTAAGTGCACATTTCCTCCTCCAAATAAGAATGAATTTCAAACCTGATTGATTCTGGTCATGGAAACCGTAAATACTTACTCCAAATGGTAGATAGGTTACTAAGCCCACTCATTTCCACATCTGATATCGATAATACTCCGCTTCCCCCTTATCAGCCCCTCTCATATTTCACGGCGTGGGGAGCGGGCCGGGGCTGTCGGGGCTGGCTGATGGCCCCTGCCTTCCCCCTCGCCATTCTTCAGTGGTCCTTGAATCTTTCACCCCTGTCACTCCTCTTTCATCATTATCTGAGGTGATCGGTCAGCCCTGTGCCACCACCTGTCTCTTCGATCCGATGCCAACAGTGCTCCGCGGAACTGTCACTCCCCGGCTCCTTCCATTTCTAGTGAGTCTCATTAACACCTCTCTTCCCTCTGGCCATGTGCCACTACAATTTAAGATGACTGTTGTTACTAAACACGCACACACACACACACACACAAAAAAAAAAAAATGTTGAAATAGCGTTAAGAGCCTGATTTAAATCTATTAAAGCCTGAGAATTTGGAGTTAAAACCTCCCTCAGTGTCTGCTCGCGGTTGGAGGGGGGGTGAATATATTTTGCGTGGATGTATTTATACCTGGATAAATATCTAGATATGCATGTATTCCACCGCCCGTGGTTTCCCGCAGCCTCGGCAGTGCTCCTCGGCTGGGAACAAACGCGCTGCCGGCCCCCAGACACAAAGCCCGAGTAAAGAGGATTTATGCCGGGGACATAAAGGCGGCTGCGGGAAGGAGAGGATGGGAAGGGAGAGGAGCGGCGGAGGAGGCTCCCAGGTGATCCCGGGGACAGCCGGATCCTTCCACTCTGGTCCTCCAGAGAGCCAAACCTGCATTTCCATGGGAAATGGGAGCAATCCTGGTCAAGGGGATGGGATTAACCCCGCGTGTGGGGCTGCCTTCACCTCCTTTACCCCGGTGTTTCTGTCCACGAGCAAATAGAGATGATGATGTCTCGATAAAAACTGCAGTCCCAGAGTGCTTCCTGGGAATGAGACCACGGGCTCATCCAAGCTGCCCTTGCAATAAAATGATTTTAAGCTTTTAGGCACCCAAAAATGCTGAAATGATACGAGCAGTATCAGGAGCATGGTCAACGTGCCAGGGGGAGTTTAGGATGGAGATCAGGGAAAGGTTCATCCCTAGAGAGTGTTGGCACTGCCCAGACTCCCCAGGGAATGGGCACGGCCCCAGAGCTCCAGGAGCCTTTGGACAATGCTCTCAGTGGGATTTTTGGGGTGTCTCAGCAGGGCCAGGAGCTGGAATGGATCATCCTTGTGGATTCCCTTCCCACTCAGGCTCTTCTGTGATTCCATGAGCATCTGAGCTGTGCAGGCACATGGGAAATATTTTGCCACCCCATTTATGCCATTTCAATCCTTTCATGACCTTTTTTGAGGACCTCAGATGGTTTTGACTGGCAGCTGTTCTTGCTGCAATACCTTCACCCTTAGGACGAGCTGGGATTTTCTTCTCCCCAGCTCTCCAAAACCAGCCTGTGTTTAGATGGCACAAATGAGAAAAGGGTGAAGCAAAGAGTGAAAACAAAGAGTTTTGCTCCTTTTTGGAGGCCAGGCCAGCACAAAAGGAATTTCTGAGAAGCTCTACCACCAGCTTTGCAGCTCATGTGTCCTTGCAGATGGATGTTCACTGCCACCACCAGCCCTCACACTTGGAGGGAAAACTTTCTTTGTGGAAAAGATTTTAAAGCATTTGAACAGGCTGCTCAGGATGGAGACCTCACTCCTGGAGGGATTGAGAAGCCCTGTGGAGTTGGCACTTGGGGACATGGGACAGTGGTGGCCTTGGCAGTGCTGGGAATGGTTGCACTCCATGGTCTGAGAGGGATTTTCCAACCTCAACCCTTCAGTGGTTCTGTGACACAGCCACAACTTCTCCAGGGTGACCAAGCACCTGCCTAAGCCTTCACAAGGGCTAAAGGAGATGTCAGAGCTCACAGGTTTGTTCTGCTGAGAAAATGACATTCAGAAAGCTAAAATTCAGTGGGGTGGGTGTCAGGGGGCTGTGCATTGTCACCTGCTCACAGGGACCATGGGACACGTGTGTGGGTTTACACATCTGAACTGTTCCAGTGCAATCACATTTTACAGTTCTTTTTGAAAGTAACAGCCTAAAAGCCTGAGTGTTTTTTAGGAAAATCCAATTTTAAAATCAAGCAATGGGAAGAAATTTATAATTTTTTAGATCTGAACATGCTAAAAAGATTAAACATGTATAGCAGCTTCCCAATTTAAAAATAAAACATAACAGTTTTAATTGAGTGGGATTCAACCCAAAACCTCAGGTGTGACTGCTCCAAAGTCACAGAAAGTGCAAGAACCTGTATTTAGAGCTAAAGCCAAATTTTGCTCCTGATTTTTTTTTAATACTGAGCAAAGTTTTAATATTGGACACCCAAGTTTCAATTAGATTCAAACAGTGAAGAAGGGCTGCCTGTACAGAGCTCCCTGCAAATTAAAATCTCAGGGAGAGAAAGACAAGGAGCACCAAAGGGCAAGGAGAAAATAATCCTTTATTCCTTTATCTTTTATCTTTTTAAACCTACCAAACATTTCCATACAGATTGAGATCTGAAATGCCAAGCCTGAGTGTGGATTGAATCATTTTTGCCAAGTTACACACTGTAAAATAAACCTTTGTGACAGAAGCACTTCCAGGAACTGCTGCATGGATGGGGCTGCTGGAACAGCATCCTCCAGGCAGGGTTCTGCTTTTCCCAAGCTAAATTCCCAGTTTTCAACTGTTCCCTTCTTGTCCCAGTGTTTGCCTGGGTAAGTTCATATCTAGTGATGGTGCTGGTCCATCTTGCACCAACTCACTGTGCTCAGGATAAACCAGTGGAGTAAAGTATTTCCACAGGGCAGGTTTAAATTGAATATTGGGGAGGCATTCTTGGCTGTGAGGGTGCCCAGAGCAGCTGTGGCTGCCCCTGTACCCCTGGAATGTCCAAGGCCAGGCTGGACATTGGGGCTGGGACAGTGGAAGGTGTCCCTGCAGAAATCATTCCATGGCTTCAGTGGTGTCTCCACACAGAGCCCTCACAGCATCCCGTGTTCTGCAGAATCTCGTGCCCTGTCAATGTCAGGAATTGCATTTCTGGCCCTGCAGTTTGCTTGGAACATTATCGACCAGGAAATCTTGTTCTGTGACCTGGAACGTGTCTGTCAACAGCGCTCCTTGGTCTCACAATGTCCAAAGTGGCAAAGGAAAGTTCCTGTCATGAGCTCAGGGACAAGTCCTCCCTGCCAAGGTACAAATAACACCCAAAGGCAAGCCAGAATACACGGACTTTTCTCACCTTTTTATTTTCCACTATACATAAAAACTTGTTAAAACAAGGATTGCAAGAACAAATCTTCAGCAAGGAAGGAGCTGCAGCAGTATTTGAAGATGGTAATTTAAATTATGCATTTCTGGTGCACAGAGTTAATTTTTAAGCAAGTTTTCAAATTTCTTCTAATCACATAATTCATGTTTTAGGTGTCTCTCGACCCAGAATGAGTTGGAAGTACTGGCCTTGCATATCCCAATCCAAAACTTCACTTAAAATCTGTCCTTAGAGACAGATTATTTTTAAAATAGATTTATTTTTAAAAGAAAACAAAATCCTTATTTGCAGTCTGGCTAAAACATCAGCAGATGATCATCACATGCCAAGAGTGAGTTGTTCTCAAACACAAATGAGCCCAGGGAGGATGGCAAATCCCAGTGCTCCCAGGAGCATTCCTGCTGCTCAGTGCTCCAGACTAAACAAGGTTTAGGTGGAGGAACCTCCCTGCCTCTGCAGCCTCACAGGTTTAAAAAAAAAAACAAAAGAAAAAGGTTATGTTTGGCTGAAAATCATCAATATCACAGGTCAATGGGTTTGGTGACTCTGGATATCCAGATCTGTACAGTGCCTCTTCTTTAGCTGTAGGGGTTGCTCCCATCCACTCAGAAGAATGAATCACAATTAATTCCTGATATTAAATGGGTTATACAGAATTTTTTTCCCCAATTTCACAGAAGGGAATTTTCCAGTAAGCATTTATTTGATGTTCAGTGTAATAAAGTTTTAGGTTCAACTCTACTATAAATAATCATCAGTAATAGCAGTAAATAATATTAATATTAAAGCAATAGTTATAGTTGTAGTAATAATAATAATAATAATAGTAATATTTCCAGCAAGATTCTTCTTCCTTGACAAAAAATGCTTATTCTGACCACAGCCCACCTATGGATCATGGATTTATTGGGAATTGGATACAGGAGAGATTTACAGACCCTGGTGCATGAGGATGTGCAAGTCATGTTCACTACACCGAGGTTCTAAACAAAGTCATAAGTTTTTCCTTCTTCTTTTATAATTTCTTCAAGTCAGATAACAAAACATATCCAGATCTGGATTTTTGCACTTCACCACTGCCCAATTCAGTCCAATATTCTCATCCAGCTGTGCCTGGAGACCACGAGGTGTTTGGGAACTTCAGGATTGGGGAAAAAAAAGAAAATAAATGAGATTGGATTGGAAACTGAGAATACAGGAAACCCCTAATGGCAGTGAGACATCACCCAAGGGTGTCTGAGGGTGCTGTGCTCACCAGGGGGTTGGAGGACAAGCAGCCTTTCATTCTTCTTTTGGTCTTTCCTTCATTTTCCACCCAAATTTCTGCTCCAAACTCATTTGTTCATCCCTGCAATGAAGCCTCTGACCTGCTGATTTGTTTATTTTTGTTGTTGATTTGCCCATCTGCTGATGTTGGTTTTGTCATTTGTTTACTTCAAGTTAATGTTTCTTTGATTTTATTGTGGAGCACTATGAGGTCCTAAATGATATGGGCATGTATAAAAATAAATGATGGTTATTTATCATTATCATTATTGCACTTGGCCAGGCCTTTATCTCACTAAAGATACTGCTGTCTTCAGGGACCTCTGAGATTTTGCTTTTAATCTTGGGGGTATTTCTAATTTCTAGGATATATTCCTAATAATGAGCTGCCCAGGAAAACTGTGATCTTAATTTTCCTGAGCATCTGATGAGACACATTAATGGTGACAGGTAGAAACAACCCAACCCCCTAAATCCCACTTTCCAACACAGCATTGGGCCCATTTTACCATTTTAATTATTGGTGTAAAAAGCAAAGAGCAAATACTCATGAAATTTGTGAAATTCAAGCTGTCCCCAGCTGCAGTGGGGAATAACAGTGTGGGTTAAAGAGGAGGGAATGCAGTAAGTAAAGTCCTTGCCTGGCACAGGGAAATGGAAGAAGGTTAACCAAGTTAATCTTCCCCTATTTCCTCCCCTCCTCACTCAAGGCCTCCAGGCTGAACTGTCATTAGGAACCATATAATTGACTCATCCACAGGATTTCCTTTTTGTGTTCTGAATTATGGCAGATTTTCCACATTCTTATTTTTTTTTCTTTTTTTTTTCTTTTCTTTTTTTTTTTCCTTTTCTTTTTTTTTTTTTCCCCCTTCTTTTTAATTTCAAACATTTGAAGCCTTTAACCAGGAGGAATCCTTCATCCACAGGTCGAAAATTTGTCCTATTAGGTGAAGAACACATCCCTGTTTCTAATTCAGGGCACCACGTATTCCCCAGCACCATTAAAATCTGCTGATTAACCAATGGACCAATGGATCTCCGTGTGCTATACAGCTGTCACATCAGATGTTTGCTCTGCCACAATTGGTGTGTAATTTTGCTGGGTTTAAGTGCAGAAGAGGGGAATTTCCTTGTGATGGTACAAATAATTCATCACGGGCTATGGCTCGAGATTGTTATGAGGGAAAGAAATATCTCACAGTTATACTGTAGTTCATCCTGCACCTGACAAGAGAGTGTTTGGCACATATAGTGGAGGCTTGATAAAATGTTTTAAAATCAGACACCAGGAAAGAATTGCTAAAGAAATTCTTCTTCAAAAATCATTTGGTGCTGAATTATTTCTTTTTTACTTGAAAGCCCTGTTAATACACAGCAAGCATAGCAGAGCTGCTATTAAATGTGGGCAAAACCCCCGGAATAATCCCTCAATTCCTAGCCAGGCACCTTCTCTTTTTCCTTCTGTTTTGTTTTCCAAACTGATTTTCAAACCAGAGAGAAGCGTGTCCTATAGCAAACAGTCTAAAACAAATGTTGCCAGCTCCGCTTCATTATGTGGTACATTGTAGTTTTATGCATGTACGCTGTGTGAACAAGAGGGTTAAAAGTTAAACAGTAGCCTAGGGCTAACACACTTGCAAGCTGAACAGGTACAAAATAGGCTTTTGTTGCTTTCAAACTATTACTGTATGTCTTTAGCAGAAAATAACCGAACGGGCATCTGTGTGCAAAAATGTATTTCCTGACGGTCGCAGGTACTGTGGAATGGGCTTGGTTTAATGGCTGGAATGCCCATATGACCTTTAGTCCAGAGCTGTAAATTTGTCAGTGTCTGAAAGTGGCAGGATATCATTCCTAATGAGGCCAGTTTTTAGGACTTGGTGTGCCAGGAGTGGCGTCGGGGAGGGCTCTGGAAAGGAACCTCGCGTGGGTTTGGGGGGAAATGTTGGGGAATCATTAAAGGGAAATAAAGGAGCGAGCCCGTAACAATTCCCATAAAGCCATGAAGAACCGGCGGAACACAGCGGGCTCAGGTTATTCTGTATTTCATAAAATGATAAATAACTCCTGGTCATGTTTATGTATAATGAATTACAACCCCGCTACGTTTACCTTAGTAACATTTTACAGAGGTTGTATTTTACTCCCAACTACCAATTATGTCATCATCCTGGCATTTACCTGGACGTAATGATACACAGCAAAGCCATTCTTGGAACATAACTCATTGCTTAAAAGTGTTTGTAAAGCCAGACTGCATCCTATATACTCATAATGACTTGGAGATTGCTATTAAATTTTACAGATTAAAGTTTACTAAATCTTAAAAGTCTTGCACCGGTTCCAATATTTCTTATTAATCCTAAAGGAAAAGATATTCTGCTATGGAAATGTCAAAAAACTGTGCAAGTCTGTCTAAAAATAAATAGAGATAACCCAAGCCAGGGGCAGAGAACTTAAAAAAGAGACACAAGACAATATAACTACCCCAACTCCAGTACTAAGCTGCAGATGAATTTTAATGGTTGGTTTGACCTGCCATGGGATGTTCCTTGCACCATCATTGTTGTTTTTTGTGGAAAAGAGGCTGGGAAGGGCACAGAGGCTTCCTGGTGCAGGTTTCTTTTCTGCAGGACCCCAAAACCTCAGTCAGAAATACCTACTGTAACATTATCTTACATTTATTCAGTTTCATTTCAGTTTGAGAAGGATAGCATATAGATCTTTTTATAAGCTTGTAAGGTCACCAAATTTAAATTAAAGTGACCTCTTTTAAAGCACATTACTAAAAGTACTATGTGGAGGGAAATTTAATATGAATGGTTAAAATGCATGGAATTCAGATTTTACTGTCAAACAGCTCAATTAAACAAATTGAATTTTTAAGCAACAAAAGGGAATTGAATCAAATTAGAACCAGAGTGGGATCTGAAATGTGGACATTTATGAGTGATAGTCACAGGGCCCTCCAGCAGTGAGTTTTCTTTATTTGTTGCCTCAGCAGTTAGAGGGGTTGGCAGGCTGCAACACAAAAGGATAAAAATGTTCACCATTGAAACACAGTTTTTGGCTCCCAATAAATCATCTGTCACTTCATCACAGCCCAGTAGATAATGAGCAATAAAGTTTTCACACTCAGGCAATGAGGAAGCAGACACAAGAAATACAGCTAAAGCTGCTGTGTCTCTTTTCTGTAAACGCAAGGTGCTTTGTGTAATAAATGACCTCTGGATTTCTGGAAAAGAATAATTCCAGCCTCGGTAAAATAAACCATTTGATGCACTAAAAAAAGCCAAATCTAATAACATTACTTAGTTCCTTTAATGAAAGAAATAATCACATTATATATATGAGCTACAGCCATCTATAACAGGAAGAGATTCCAGGGTATTACCTCTGAAGTTGTCTCTCTATTGCCAGCAAAGCACATTGCTGAAAATACAATAAAGCTGCACAATAATTTCGAGTGGGATTGTTTGCAGAGATTCAGGAGACATTTGTGTTTGGGGCCGAGCCTGGGAGGTTCTCCCAGCCTTTCCTCCCTTTCAGAGATGGATGCCCAGCCCTTCCCCAGGGAATTGCTGCACCACAAAGAACCTCTGAAGGTCTCAAGATGCAGCAGCATCAGGGCAAATTAATTGCAGACAGGTCCTGTCTTGACCCAGAAATAGAAAGTGTTAATTTTAAGCAGTATTTTACCTTACTCTGATGCATTCTTACTGCTGTTTTGATGAATATTTTGCATTGTTATGGATAACCCAACAAAAAAAAAAAAAAAAAAACTCAAAAAGCTGTTGCTCTTTAGCTCAAAATCACTGCTTGGTTTGTTGTTAAAACTCAGGTTCAGCTTCCTGATGATGCTGAGGATATTCATCACTCCAATTCCATATCAAAGCCATTCCAGCAAGGATATCTGGGATGGCTGCCTACAAAGTCGAGTTCACATGCAAAATGTATCAGTCAAAAAGTGACAATGCAGCCCATAAACCACATAAAACATACATTGATTCACGTTTTAACTTTATATCAGCATTTGAAGGGACTTGAAGAAAAATAAGATCAGATATTCTTGTCATATGCAAATGACAACTTAATATTTGCATAATATGTCAAGGTAGAAAAATGCAAATAAACTTTGGAAAAGTCTGTATTTTTGTCATTCTTTCATATAGCTAATTAGCAACTTGAAAGGAAATTGAAGGCTTCTCTTTTCTGAACTCCATGTCAGCTAAAAAAGGCACCAAGCTCTGCTTATTTCTAGACCATGTAAGATGAGCAATTAACATTCCCCTTTTATTGAGCTGCTTACACTGATCCATAGCCATAAATGTTGTTTATCAGCTTCCCAAGTTGGATACGGACACACAGCCCCCTTGGAATAGAGGTCACACAAATGGAAATGCAAAAGGCCAAATTCTGCTAGCAAAGTGGTGTAAATCCAAGAAAAATTCCTTGCAATAAATGAAACCTTGGATTTGCCCCAGAGCAGAACCAAAGAAGCAACAAGGATGGACTTTCCAACTGGAAAATATGTGAAAAAAGGTTTTTAGTAGCTCAAAATCTTAGTTGATTACAGGCTTGAATACTCTGTGTGAAGGTTTATACTGCATTTTCCCCCTAATATTAAAGATGTATTATTTATACCGACTGTATCCACGCCACAGAACACATGTGGAGAGTTTGTTTAGCAACAGAGTGAAAAAATATTTGCTACAGGGGCAGTCTGGCAATATTGCTTGTTAAGACATGCTATTTGTAAGCAAATTTATATGAAAAGTATGCAATGTCTAATACTAAACTACTCCAGCCCCAGACTGAAGGGTGATTTTACAAACGTCCTGCAGCACTCAATCATTCCTTCATTTTAATGTCTTTATTTTATGATTTTGTTGATGAAATACTACTTACCCAGTGCTCAAAATTCCTTTTAGGCTGCAGGCACTGGCTAGTTGACACGGCAAGCCATATTTTACAGCTATATATTTCAGCTTTCTCTGTCCAAGTTGGAGGACACAGTAGCCAAGATGGTTTTTCATAGTAGAAATATATTTTCATATTTATTTATTGATTTGACTAATGTATCTATTTTTCAATTCACATGCTTATGTTTCAATCCATTAAAGTGATTCATGGTCAAATAATATGTTATTGCAAGTACAAAGAGGAGATAAAACCACTGTACACTGGCTATAACACAAGAATAAAAATAATAAAAATCCATTGCATGATTAAATATAGTTTTTAATCCCCACCTGATCACGTGTAAACTGATGTTTTTAATTATTTTTCTTTAGAATGAGTGGGGGATTTTTTTTTTCTGTAAAATGCAATTACTGATTAAATAAGTACTCAGGAATGAATACTCTAACCCAACCTAAGTGCTCAATGTTAAATTCACATAAAGCATCAAATTACTGGCAAAATAAAATAAAATAAAACAAAACTCAAAAGGCTTTTAATTAGTTCAAATGAGAGCTAAATGGCAGCTGGTGAAGGAATGTTGAGCTTGTCACCTCCAGGTCAGGGCTGGAGGGAAGCTGGGCGTGGTGGGGGTGGAATTGGGTGGTGGTGGCTGCTCAGGATCCCCTGGAATTCCTTTAATGAAAGAAATTAGCCTCGGTCCAGCTTTTTGGAGATGGCAAAAAGGTCCCCAGGAAATGCAGAGAAATGCATCCCTCAGGAGCAGTGCAGCCTCCAGGGCAGACCAGCCTTGCCCTTGTGCTGTTGTGAGACGTCCCTGGCTGCTGTTTCACCAAAAATTGCCTTTTCTCCTGTCCTTCACTTCCAAACTGAGAAGTTTTATGGGAAGCAAAGCCAATGCCAGATGGGGCCCTGGGGGCTGGCCAGGTCCAGCTGGACAGGAGCCAGGGTCAGCTCTGGGATCAGAGAATCATGAATTTCCACAAAGGTTGGGGTTGGAAGGGATCTTAAAACCCACCCAGTGCCACCCCTGCCATGGCAGGGACATCTTCCACTGTCCCACTGCTCCAAGCCTTTTCCAACCTGGCCTTGGGCACTGCCAGGGATGGGGCAGCCACGGCTGGGCATCATCCACAACATAAACATGAAAAGAGAAAGTGAAAGGAATTTAAAAAAAAAAGAGGAAAGAGAGAAGAGAAAAGAGAAGAGAAGAGAAGAGAAGAGAAGAGAAGAGAAGAGAAGAGAAGAGAAGAGAAGAGAAGAGAAGAGAAGAGAAGAGAAGAGAAGAGAAGAGAAGAGAGATACTATATTTCCCTTTCCTGCCTTGGGAAAAAAAAAAAAAAAAAAAAAAACAAACCACCAAAAGCATATCAAATGAGTTTCAGGGATTAATTTTAGAGGGAGCATGGAACAAGTGATGCCATTGGTGAAAACAAAAAAAGAACAAAAACCCCAAAAACCCTAAATATCCTGGAAGTGGGAAGATAATCAGCCTGGGAGAGAGCTGGGACTGGAATATAAAGGACAGCAAAGCTCTGAGCCCATCGTGAGCCAGTGGGGTGACATCCTCACACACACTCCAAGCCCTCTGTGCTCATTGCAGGGCCGTGATGGCTCCGTAATTACAGCCCAGCCCTGGGAATTCCCCCAGGCAGGAGCTGAGGACACTGTAGGAGTATCTGGGAATGGGGCTGGGAGGATGCAGAATTTGGGAGGACATCCATGGGCAGCCTGGGCAGCCTGCCCTGATCCAGACAGGCTTCCAGAGGCAGCTCCTCTGTGCACCCTGACTCCAGGAAAAGGGAAAGGTACTTTAAAGTCACCTTAGGTCCCCCTGGGAGGCAGGAGCACAGAAGGCTGTCAATGTGTTGAGGTAGAGCAGCTGAGAGGCTCTGGAGAGAGAGAGCTAAATGAATAGAAACTTGTTAAATGATGTGAGTTAATGAGAGCATTTTGGAATTAACCAGCTTCCATGACTTTAAATAAAACCCCAATGTCATTTTAAATTGGATTTTGTACATTTTTGAAACCATTATTTATTTTTTTTTTCTTCCATGAGGTGCACTGGTGGGAAGAGGGAGACATTAAAGTTTAACCTCCTCAACCCACTAGTGGTGAAATATTGCTATTTTTCCAGTGGATTCAGAAATAAGGGAACAGTGGCAAGAGCCAAGAGGTTTTCCAGGAGATGGGGAGTCACTCATCCCTGTCCCCACTTTTGTGAGGGTGAGGAGCTGGAGTCTCCTGCAGCCAAGAGCAGGAACATGGGTGGTGGGGCCACCATCCTCTGACCCTACATTGTCACATTGTCACCCCAGGCCTCATTCCAGACAGGAGGAATTCCATTCCTTGTGCCCAGTGGATGGCACAAACTGGTTTTGAAGCCTTGCTTTGTGCCCTGTCACTGTGCCCTGCTGGCAGCTGGCACTGGAATGGCTGCTCCTGGCATGGACATGCCTGGATTGCTCTCCACCCTCCTTGTCCTGCCTTTGTGGCACTCAGGACTGGTGAAATGGCCATAACTTCCAATTTTTTATTGTTATTGTTATTCAGGCCACGTTTTATTTCTTTTAAATAAAGCCTCTCCTAGGCAAGGTTTGGAAGATGAGGGAACATGCTTTGAAGGAAAATCAAGTCAGGAGGAATCCAAGTCATTCCCAGGCAAGCCTGGCTTGTAAAACAACTCTGTTCCTGTATCACACTTGTGCTGAAAGCCAGAATAATTCTGGATACATTTTGAAAGGCAATTTTCAGCATCAGTTCTATATTTGCAGAAGCTCTGATTTCTTCAAACCACCTTAGAAGAACGTTCCAGTGGGACAGGCACCAGCCTAGGACTGTCATGGCTAAGGTTCAAATGTCTTTATTATTTACATGCCCACGGAGAGCTTCCTATTTGATACCTTCTGAAATATTCATGAAATTCCACTGCAAAATCTTCATTTTTTTTTTCTTGCTTTATTTGTGTTGTACTTTCTTGCAGGTACAAACTGGGGATGTTGGCACTGAAGACCAGTGTGACATTAAAGGCTATGATGATGTCCCTGGCAGCAGATTCTATAAAAATATTTTAGTCAAACAGAATCCCAGACTGGTTTGGGTTGTAAGAGACCTTAAAGGCCCCCAGCTCCAACCCCTGCCATGGTCAGGGACACTTTCCACCAGAGCAGGTTGCTCAGAGCCCCAGATATAATTAAATTTGCTCAGTGTGACCATTAGTTGCCCTTTTATGACACTTGTACAGAATGACTTTGTTAGGAAAGAGAGCACCTGTGATGGTGGAGGGCAGGGAAAGTCCCAAAGGTGTTCCTAAGTCATAATTAGCTTTGTGATGCATAAACACCCAACAAAACCAAATTCCAGCTCTCCCCCAAAGAAACCATTCTGGGAAAGGATTCAGCACCTTAAAGAAAGGGTCTCCAAATCTTGGGTGTTAATGTTGGACAGGACAGCCAGAAAATGGGACTGAAAACTGCAGTCAGGAATGGGGAAAGAATTCCTAAAATGGGAGAAGGGTGGGAAAGAAGGGTGGGAAGTGGGACATGGGAAGTCCCACAGTGCTCACCCCAGGCTGCACCAACACAGAGCCACAGTAAACTTAGCACTAAGCCTCAGTTTAAAAATTCACTGAGTTTTTATATGATAATTACTGTTATTATAACTGGCCCATGAAATAAACACCTCTCCCAATTATGCCAAAGGCACGAGGTCCTTCAGAGACAGAAATCTCACAATAAGATTTACTTTCAGCATAACGATGTACAGGGAGAGAGGTGCAAGATGAATAACAATAATATTATGGTACATATAACGTATGTTTTAATTAGCTAAAGGTAATCAAATGAGGTTTGTCACGATTATATTAAGGTCAGGTCTCCACACGGTTTCATCAACAACATATTAAGACAAGGGAGGTGATGCCAAATTGGGGTTTAAACCTAATCAACATAATTAAACAAAGCAAGAACATGTGTTTAGAGCTACACCTATTTTACTGATCTCTCTATTTTAATTACTCTTGCAGAGTAAATATTAGGACCAAAATAACTCCTAATTAAATTTTTCCATACAAACAGAAAACACAATCTTCTTTTAATTTGCTATTTTTGTCGAATGAATGTACAATATCCAGATCTTTTGTAGGAGAAACCATTTCAAAAGTGTGCTCAAATTATGCTAAACAGCCTAATACATTCCAAAGTATTGACATACTGGCTTCAAATGTGTGGGAAACGGGAAACTACACTGGCCCAAAAAAGTCATGGGAAACCATAAAAACAAACTAAGCATAATTTAAACTGATTGGATGCTTCCTTGCAAGAAGTTCTTGGTTTCTAAATACAAAATGTGGACATTGAAATGTGGTCAAGTTATGACTTAAATTAGAAAAACATGTTTTCTTAGGTTTCTATCTTGCAATATTTGGCACAACTCAGACACTGGGGAAAGAGTTATGTCAGTAACATTTCCAAAAATGTCTAAGTGGCTTTGCCTGGAGTAACACTGAAAAGGGACTTAGGCACTCAGAAGTGCAGGGGACATGAGTTTGTAAGGGATTTCAAATGTTTAAAGCTGTCTAGGTGTCCAAAAGAACAATATATGTGAATTTTAAAGTTAATTTAAGTGCTTTTTAAATTAATGGCCTGGAGGAGATGGCATCCCATCCATGTCTAGCAGAAGTTTGGACTTGATGATCTTGGAAGTCTTTCCTGACCTTAATGGTTCTATGATTACACAATTCTACTCTGCATAAAAGACTAGGGATATTTTTTAAAGTACCAATCTTTGGAATAAACCTAAATCCACTCAGGTGATCTGTTTCACCTGTGGTGCCTTGGATGGGATTTGTCTGAATTTTGTTGCATAAGTAAAAGCAGAACCAGATCTGTAAACAGAAGTTATAGGTAAGGATTCCACACTGAATGCCTGTAGGTCCTCCTGGAACTTGTAATTAGAGGAAAAATTGCTGTGTTCTGATGTACTTGAAATGTGTTCCACAGAGACACAGAATCCCAGAATGGTTTGGGTTGAAAGGGACCTTCAAGCCCATCCTGCTCCTGGCAGGGACACCTCCCACTGTCCCAGGTGCTCCAAGCCCAATGTCCAACCTGGCCTTGGGCACTGCCAGGGATCCAGGGGCAGCCACAGCAAATCTGGGAATTCCATCCCAGCTTCTCCCCAGCCTCACAGGGAACAATTCCTGCCCAATGTCCCATCCAAATCTACCCATTTCCAGCCTAAAGCCATTCCCTGTGTCCTGTCCCTCCATGCCTTGTCCCCAGTCCCTCTCCAGCTCTCCTGGAGCCCCTTTAGGCTCTGGAAGGGCTCTGAGCTCTCCCTGGATCCTTCTCCTCTCCAGTCCCAGCTCTCCCAGCCTGGCTCCAGAGGATCTCCAGCCTTCAGAGCATCTCAGTGGCCTCCTGTGGACTCATTCCAACAGATCCATGTCCTTCCTGAGCTGGGAACCCCAGAGCTGGCTGCAGTACTGCAGGTGAGATCCCTTCAAGGTGTAACAGAGGGGCAGAATCCCCCCCACTCCCCTGCTGCCCATGCTGGGGGCTCAGCCCCAGTTCTTGGGGGTTTCATGTCCAACCTCTCACCCACCAGCACCCCCAAACCCTTCTCCCCAGGGCTGCTCTCAATCCGTTTAGAAACACCAAAGCTGGAAACCAAATTTCCACTTAAGAAGAAGAGTAACTAAAACACCCACCAAGATGGGGGCTTCTCTCTCCCTGGCCTCCAACGCAGCACAGCAAGAGTTAAAAATGTGGGAGCAAAAAGTTCCCAAATCCTCACGGAGCTCGGCCCCGGAACGATTCCGTCAGAGCCGCCGCTGGCAAGCGCTGGCATGCGAAGGACCCCAAATGAGTTAAGAACTCTTCCACTCCATCATGAAGAATTGTTCTCCAGAGTAACTACCAGTGGGGAAATGCTTAAAACACTTACCATATGTGGCTAAGAAGGGTCTAATTTGTCCATTTGGAAATTTTGCCTCTTTTGAAAGGATAGTTAATTCCGAGTAATTTATTTCATAGATGAAGCTTTCTTCAGAGTGGTTAATATATCACCCTTGGTTGCCTGAACAATTAGAAATTGTCACCAAAGAAAAATGTCGCAGTTCATGTAAATAACTATTTACCTAAAGGAAATGGGAATCCACAAGAGTCAGCACACTTTAATGAGCCATGACAATAGGGAAAAAAAACCCCAGCCAATGGTACAGTGATTCTGCTAAAGCTGACATTGCTTATGGTAAAAATTGGCCAAAACAACTATTATTTGTTGGGGTTTTTTTCATGTCAGAAATAATGCAGCTTGAAATTTTCAACAAGCAACATGAGCCTAGACCATTTGTTACTTCTGATGGCCTAATTGTTCTCCTGGCAGAAATAAAAAATTAGGGCACTTATGTCATTTACCTAAATTTCTAATTAATGCAATGGTAATAGAGAAACTGGAGCAGAAGAAAGTGAGGTAAAAAAAAAAGTAAGTTGGGTGAAAAATGTTTCTCTTGGCCTTTCTACAATTTGTCTTTGCTAACTTTCCTATGGTCTTTCCCCCTTTAACAGCAGGTAGAGTGATCTCTGCAGAGATGTTCCAGAGTTTTCCAACTGGACAGAGGCATGCTGGGCATTGAAAAATATGATTTCTTCCACCTGAGCTATTGAACAGACGTGATAAAAACACCAACTGCAGCACAATGTCCTTTATGCTGCCTCGAAGGAATGTGCCATTAAAATGATGTTAGAAATATTCTTCAAAAGCAGCTAAAAAATCTGCACTTGGGGCTGCAATTCCATCCACAGGTTTTCCATTGCTCCTGTGTCCTGATGTCCAACTCATCCTGCAAAGGAAGTCCTGGCTGGTGCATGCCCTCATTAGGATGCAGGATGAAGAGAAATGCATCAAAATGCATAAACACACCTTAGAAATGCCTCTGAAAGTGTCTGGAAATCACTTTGTCCTGCAGCACTGGCGAGTGTCCACCATTTCCTCGATATTTATTGTTGGAATGACACGGGGGAGGCTCAAGGTGATCCATTTATGCCCATCTTCTAAGAATTTACACCCACTCCTTTGAAGGGACACCACACCTTGATCTTGGCACTCCTAATGTCATTAAAATACTGTTATAAAAGGAAATGCACAAAAGCAGAAAATTGGGGAAATTTAAAAAGGAGTCCTAGAGAGGGTTCATCCAATGAGAACTCAAGGAAAGGTCAGATGGAGATGGGATCTCACTCCCAGCCGTGCTCAGATCTACCTGTGCTCATACTTCCAAAAGTTAAAGAAGTGAAGTTTCCTATTGCTTTACAAGTATATTCAAGTACAGCTGTAATTAAACTGTGAGTAAAGTGCAAGTAAAGCAAGTAAACATTGACATGTGCTAGTAAATTATTCCAATTCTTCTCTTAATGCCTGAGGTGCTTTCCTTAAGTACTAAATGGAAACAAAGAAAAGGGAAAACAAGAGCAAGGTCAGAAATTCAAACCTCCACCAAATGTGAGCTCAGGGTCACAGGGAAATGCCAAAGTCTGCTGGAGGTTCATCCTTGCAGTGGGTAAAAATGCTTTCTGGTTTCTGACCACATCATAATCTGGGGAACCACCCCCTAAACAACCCTGGAAGATTTTCCCCTGATTTTTGCTTCATAAAAGCAGTTTTTGCCTTAAAACAATGTGAATCCCTTTCTCATCCATTACCTGAAGTATCCTGGAGCTCCAAGGAGTAACCTTAGTGCCCTCACTAGAATAAAGCCACAATATTTCAAGAGTTACCAGCAAACACTGATGCAGGGAACATTTATGTTCTGCCATCAACAAGCCCTCGACACCCCCAGGTCTGAGTGCAGGAGGGTCCCACCAGTGCCCAGGGCAGGCCTGGGAGCATCCCACAGGATGATGCCCCTGGGTTCCCTCTATCCCAGGCAGGCAGGACCAGGAGCTGCCTCCCCAGCTCCACTCTCCCACCTGAGCCTTTCCATTCCCCCTGCAATCTGGGAGCTGCCTTGGCACCAGCGAGGTATAAAGGCAGGGCTCACAATAGCACCGGGAACTGGCAGGGGCAGAACTCCAGCAGCACCAGCAAGTCCTGCTAAAATAAACACGTTACAGACAAAGGTCATGGTGCCTGTTAATATAAAGAGTGCGTGGTGTATAATGCATTCAAATGCCAGAGTGAGAGAGGGAGATAATATGATCCATTTGCCAGATTCCTCCTTTTAGTTGTAACACGAAGCCATTCTGGGCTGGAATGACCCAGAGATGATAATGAAGCGGATGATGATGCCATTGCCTGTGATAATGGTGTGACAGGGAGAATACCCTGGAAAACTGCACGAGCTGATAAGTGCAAAGGTATAAACAAACCCAAACAATATGGACTTACAGACATTAGCGCGGAACAAAAGAGAGGAGGAAAAGCAAAGCCAACTGATCAACATTAAAAAAATAAAAGACTTTGCAAGGGTGACTTTTCCAGCGGTTTTTGGAATTGCAGCTCCCAAAACCAAGCCCTTCCCAGCTGGAACAACAGCCAAGTGCCTCATCCTGGGGGGAGGGCACCTCTCCGTGCTTGGGAACAGTTTGTAGCAAACAGCCCGCGATATGAAAATGTATTTAATGCAATTAATAATTTAAGAAGTGAGAGCATGTGCTCTTGGAGAGTTAAATGCTTGTCAGAGTGATAGATGCACGCTTCAGCACCAATACATTTCGTAGGAAGAGCAGAGGGATTTTGCAAACTTGTGTTGACCTTGGGTTGTGGTGGAGAGGAGGCAGATTGCGAAGGCAGGCCCGCGTACGGCGGGACCGCGTCAGCTCGCAATTTACAGCCCTCTCCCCAATTAAAGGACTGTAAAAACATTAAAATTAATGCAGTCTTAACTCCAGAGCAGGCTCTACTTTCTTAATTAGTGCATAATTATTCAGTTTTTGATATCCTGGAAAATTATCACATGGAAATTATTTTAGGCACAGTAACAATAGCAAAAATCTCTCTGCCCCCCCAACTCGATTAACATGTGGAAGTAATTAACACTTTATTACAGTGAAAATACTATTACTGCTAATGTTTAATGACTTTTGCCATTGCATCATAAGCAGGAAATTTAGAACACTACAGAGCAACGGTCTGCTATAAATACAGTCCAAAGATTATAAACCAGAGTCAGATGATTCGCACTAACAGCGTTTAAGACAGGGATATGACATACAATACATTTCCAAAATGTCACAGGCAGGAAATATAATTTTCTTGATAAAGTCCACTCCATACAGCCAAGCAGGCAGTGCAATAACGCTGGATGCGTTCGGTGTAGGCAGCGGTGCTCAAGTCCTTGTAAAAGCCTGTTGTTAATCAAATTGAAACATAAAACCCCAAGCATAAAGTTATTTTCTCATAACAGTTTAATAGAAATTTCCAATCAAACAAAGGCCAAAAAGTGTTATTACAACATGAAGTTCCTTGTATAAACAACTTAAAATGAAGTAGGGGAAAGTTTCATGGGATTTATGGATTTCTTTATTTTCGTTATTTCGAGTAAATGTCTACTGTAGATCTCCTATAAATGTCTCAAGAAATTATGCACCAGCTTTAGATGATTCATGCTAACAGTAATTAAGACACTGAGTCCACGAAAGTGTCGAAGAGGCCAGTGCTCAGGAAATATCATTTCAATTCAGCTGGTGTGATGGAGCCAAACGTGCCAGAGACAAAAGGAGACCAAAAGGGATGGAGACAGCTCTGCCTCGGGCTCAGCTTCTCCACGGCTGTGACAAGAGGACAACAGATGGGTGGAACTAGGGCAATGTCTAGGAAAACGTTTCAGTATCAAAATGTAAATAGAGAATTGTGTTTAATATTCAGCACAGCCTTATGGAAATTCCCAAACAAACAACGGCGTAAAGCAGCGCAGTGCAAAGGATCTATAAAAAGAAAACCAAAACAAATATAGAAGGAAACAAACGGAGAACAAGGCTAACCCTGCTGAACCTGCATAAAGTCACTCTTTGCTTGTTTGTTACTGTTTATGCTGTTGGGCTGAGAATTAATGAAGCTGAGTACTAATCACGATTCAACCCATGGAATTATTTTAAATTTTAATATTCCATGTGCATAGCTCATTGGGCTTTCCCCTTTAAAATATTTTCCTTGATGCTTTAAAATGCGTTCATTGATCTGGGCCCGTTTCACTGGCGAGCTAATACAGTTCATAAATTTAGGAAATTTTGTTTTAGAAACATCTCCTTGATCCATGGGCCATGGATATAGAGAGGAAGAATTTGGCACGAGGATGCTGCATATAAATTGGTCTTTTGGAAGGGACTCTTACCAGCCAATGTCTGGAGCCAGCAGGCAAGAAGAATTCACCTGAAGTGGACACAGCTTTTCGCTCTGGGATTAACTTGTTGCAGTTGCAAATGAATCATGAAACCAACTTTGGCAAAGCGGAGCCTGGGCCCGCGCTGGAACCGAAATAATGTATGTGAAAAACCTGAACTGGATTATGAGGCCATCTGGAATGCATTGGCTGTCTGCATTAGGAGTAGCAGTTTCCTTGACAGAGGTTGTGAAATATTAGAATTCCTAATGGAAGAAATATGGCAGTGCAAAATGACACAAAAATCACACAACCTCATTCCCTGACACGGAACAGTGAAAATGCGAATCTTTCTCTCAAGGGTGCTCTATCAATCCTTTGCAAACAAGGCACTTCAGCAGGCAGAGGAGGGGCTGACAGGGCTTAACCCTTCCCCACCACCAGGCAGGACAAGAGAGAGATTCCCTCTTTGGGGAGGCCAAAAATAGGGAGAACGTATGGCAATCCTAAATCCATATGGGAAATTCCTTCCAAACTGGGGGTACCTCCAGCACAGGCACCCCAAGGAGCTGGGTACCCCAGGGACAGACTCCTGCCACTCTCACCCTCCTCTGGGTGATGTCCAGCTGCCTCTAAGGCCACTCCCTTGGCAAATCCTATCCTGGGTGATGCCAAAGCAGGGAGGAGCCAATGGGCTTATGGACAGCAGCAACCAAACCACTGGGAGATCTGTAATTAACAGCAGAAATCATGGCTATGTGCCCCTCAAAATATCTTATTTTTAACATTTGTGATGGGAGGTTAGCCTACACTTCAGAAGACCTGACCCACACTTGCTGCACTAACATTTCTGCCCCCTTGGTATTTGCATTCAAATGATGAGTATTTTCCTGGCCATAATGATTTCCCAGTAAAAATTCTAAGGCTGAGACCCTCCCAAAATGTGGATTTGCACAGTTGGTGACATCTACCTAGGAATGGCTCCACATTCTGCATGTTTTACTCTTAAATTCACACTTTGTCTCCAGGTCAGCCATCCTACACCACAGTACTGAATGTCTCCAAGGGTTTTGAAATACCAAAAATCTTGTGGCACACCTGATGGAATTTAATATGTTATTTATTAATTGTTTAATAACAAAATTTTTTAATATACACTGAGGAATACAAAAAGCACTGCAGGGTATCAGAATTTCTCAGTCAACTAGGAAATGATACAACAAAACAACAAACAATAAAAATAATCACAGATAATACTCTGAACAAAGTCATTTGGCCACCTGACTCAGCATCATTTACTTGAAACCAGGAGTTTATTCTGACTCCAGACAGGGAAAATTGGATAAAACCAAAGCTGTCATTTTTATTATCCAACATTTACTGACCCTCACGACCACAGAGGAAAGGTTAGAGGAGCTTGGATGTCCTGGCTGCACTTCTGCCAGGTCTTTACAGCAGTGGCCAGGCAGCACAGCTCGCCCTCCACATGGATTCAACAGAGACATCTTGGATAAAATCCATCTTTAGAAGCACCTCCCTGATTTAGGAACCCCCAACATTTTTGGTTTCAAGTGCTTTTTGAAATCCCAGCCCTTGTCTCCTTCATTGTCATTTATAAGGCACACAAAGCTACTGTTTATTGCTACTTCCCTGCAGAAAAGGGAATAACTCCAAGATAGATTTTCTGTTTAGGAAATAGATCTGGGTTGAATTATTCAAAAAGGCTAACAATATCCAGCCCCAGAAAACTAAGGAAAGGCATAGAAGACTCCAGAGCTAAGGGGCTTTTAGACAGCAGCCAATTGTTATGACTCCTTTTAATTAAATACAAATGAATTAATTGATATGAAGTACTGCTAGGCAATTATTTTGCTGACATTTTGTCTCTTTTGAGACACTCTTGTTTACTACATCTCTCATCTGCCAAATCTTACCACCATTCTGCATTATTTTAAACATATGTTTAAAGAGTTAAAGCCAAGTTTGTACTGTCAGAAACTTTTACATTAATTTCATATTTGTGTTAATAGTACACACATTAGGCCCAATATTATTTACATTTTTTAATCCATCTCCCGTCCCTAGGCCATCATTGTACATGAGATATTGCATCTTAATGAATTTTTCTGGTTAAAGATTTTTTAAATAAATGAATAAATAAATAAGTAATGAAACACTGATTTTTATCTCACTGTACACAAGTTCACTGGTTGGTTTTCCTTTTTTTCTTTCTGGTTTGCAGTGAAATATTTTCATCATTTTCTAAAGATATGCATGAAAGTACAAAAAATGATGGCTGGTTTCAGAACAAACCTCCAGCAGCAGAAGCCAGCAGTATATTAGCCTTTACATAGGAGGCAAAATTGAAGGGTTATCTGGAAAACCATAACTGGCCTGAACAATTTCACATCCTGTGATTATTTGGGGGAATTGCTGAGCTGGAGTTTCTGTCTGACACGTGTGTGACCCATTTTTTTAAATCCCAGATGTGTCCCCCAGTGGTTCAAACATGCAGGACAAGATCACAAGTGACTTGAACCCTTTAGACAGAAGCAAGATGTATTTCAGGAAAGCATCCACGGGACTTTTGACTGCTTTTGGTGTGGGATGGGCTCAGTTCTGTGGCCAGCAGCTCCTGGAAGCAGCAAATCCTTGGAGAACTGCTGGCTGTGAAGTGAGCTGTGGATTCACAGAACTTCAGGACACCCAGAAGTTGAGCCCCTACCTGTCAGGTCAGCAATAATGTCAGCTGGCAAGTTGTAGATCTGCCCATCCGTGTGATACTTCTCTGTTGTGCACATGAAAATAAATAGCAGGCTGGAGAGTAATTAATTTGCCATTGGTGAGCTAAATTAGCCCAGAGGAGCAGAGGGAGCCTTCAGAGACAGGTAAGCTGAACCTGCCCACACACATTTCAAGAGCAAAGTACTCAAAAATGCCAAGGCAATGTGCGTATTGAGATATCAGTTGTCTTCAAGTCATTGTGTATGTGTTGAGCTCTGGGCTGAGTGCAGAGTAATTACTTTCATTCATGCAATTCTAGTCCCCAAAAATATGGTCCAGGCAGCCAGATGGGGTCTTCTACCCCAGTGTGGTCTCCCACCCCCAACACCACACCATTAAAATCAGCAGGATATGCAGAAGACTTCCACATATAATAGAAAACTTATCCTTTACAGCAAAAAAACTCCATATATTTTTTTTCTCACAGCTACTATAGAATTCCCATCTCTCATGATTAAAAAGTCACAGATTAAATTCCCTAAATTATGTCATTGCAGGAGATATGAAAGTACCTGCTTTGAACTGAACAAGTTTTTACAGAATGAGTCACAACTTTCAACCTCTTCAGCCTGCAAGTCTGGAGTTTTACTTTCTCTGAGAGGGAAGTTTTGGGTTTTTGTACAACTCTCAGATTTGGGACTCTGATATCCCCTGAGTGTGCCTGGTTTCTCTTAGGCAGTAGTTTGGGCTATCAGCAGCTCCTATGACTTTTCCCCCTGATCAAAGCACACGGATGGACAAGCACAAACAGGCTGGGGCACAGTGCCTCTGTTTTCCCTATTTACCTATCGCCCAACCAGACATTTCTGCACATTAATCATACTTAGAAGACTTAGCAAAAGGCATCAGTCACTTCCCAAACTGTCCCAGATTTATCTGGGGGTAACAGATGACTGCTGACTATCAGGGCCTGCTACCCAGGGCTCCTGATGAAAGGCAGCGTGTGACCAAAGCTACACACAAGGCAAGGGGGACCTGGCACTGCTTTCAGCAGCCCCCTAAAACAAAGATATAGGAAGAGATGGGGAAATGGAAACTACACAGATATTCCCCCTCCTCTGCATCCCCCCAGGGACCTCTAACAATGATCAGCCCTTTGGAAACTTCAGGCACTGGTGATTGCTGCCACTGCCTGGAATGAGTTGCTGGAGCGTGTCCAGGGAAGGGAACGGAGCTGGGGAAGGGGCTGGAGCCCCAGGAGTGGATGAGGGAGATGGGAAAGGGGCTGGAGAATTCCTGAAGGAGATGGGAAAGGGGCTCAGCCTGGAGAAAAGGAGGCTCAGGGGGGCCTTTGTGGCTCTGCACAACTCCCTGACAGGAGGGGACAACTGAGGGGGGTCAGGCTCTGCTCCAGGAATGAGAGAAAACTGCCTCAAGTTGCACCAGGAGAGGTTTAGGTGGAAGATTAGAACATTCCTCCCTGGAAAGCACAGGCTGCCCACAGCAGTGATGGAGTGACCATTCATGAAGGGAATTAAAACATATGTAGGTGTGGTTCTTGGGGACATGGTTTAGTGACAGTTGTCAGTATTAGGTGAAATCTCCCTATCTTAGAGACATTTTCCAACCTAAATGATCCCAAAGTGATTCTGTGGATAAAGGGAAGAACAGGCTAATGCAGGAAACAAGCCCAGAGCTCCTCCTCAGTGCTTCAGAAATGGTACCACAGCATCTCTCGGGGTGCAAAGCATGGCCCTGTGCCCTGCTTTGAAATAAAAAACCTTTCCTGTGGTTGCCTTCTCCTGACCTAACTGTGTCCAACACCAAGCCTGGATTGCTTCCACCAGCTAAGCCAGCAGAGCAATTTCTTTGGCTCACCAGGAGAAAAAAAAGGCTGGTGTTTCTGAAGCTGAAATTTCCTCGTGAGTCTCCTGAGATCCCATGCATGGATAATGGAATAATTGTGTGTCCTCCCGCGCTGCTCAGCGGGTTCCTGTCCCTGCCAGCGCCGTGCTGCTCCCGCAGAGCCGATCCTGGCGGATGAGTCCTGGCCCAGCCCCAGTCCTGCCAAGGGAAGCCCTGTAATCATAACTGACAAGGGGACGAAGTTTATCTCCCTGCAAGACACCAGGAAGACATTTCAGCCATTTCCTTTTTTTTTTTTTTTTAATTTAGCTCACCCTGTCCACTTACATTTCTTAAAGTTTCCTGGCAAGAGCAAGAGAAGCCCCATTTTACCCAGCCATGGGCAGGAATCACAAATATCACTGCATGGTTTCACAAATTAACTCCACAGGTTCACAAAACTCTCTGGGACAGCGGGTCAGCTCTGGAATTTTCTTCCCAGACACCCCCATGCTCCCCAGGGCACGTTGTTGTCACACCCAAGGCAGGACGGTCCCGTTAATCAATCCTACCTTGGCACTGCAGCTTTATGTGTGTGTTTCAGCCCTTTACAATACAATAAAATTTACAGCTCGTATAATTAAGAATATGCCAGATTAAACAAATTAGAGCTCAGCCTCAAAAGCGAAAGCTCTATCAGATCAAGGCATTAATGCAGGAAAGAAATTTCAAATTCAAATCAACAAGGTCTGAAGGCTCAGAACACAAAAGCTGTATAGGAGTGGCTGAGAACTACCCTGAGACCTATTTCATAACCTCAAGGTACAATTCATGGCATGGGGCACCAGAAGGTCACAAAGAATAATTGAGTGCAAGGGTTAGTTGGAGATTTGTGGGAAGCCAAGCTGTTCCAGCAATTTTTTTAAATTATATATATTTTTTTAATTCCATGAAAGTAAAAAATAATAACTTGTCCTGAAATTTGCATTCATGAAAGGCTCTTTGTCTCTCTGGTATATTCCTGGGCATGGGAGCCTGGAATAGAGGAGAAGGGAAGCCCAAACACCCAGAGGTAGCCCATGGAAGGAGCCCTCAGGAGGGATCTGGAGAGTTTCCCCATCCTCTGTCCGATGTTTGACTCCAGAAGCAATTCCACCACTTTATTGAAGCATCTCCCAGTAGATGCATTTGGGGATGAGGGACAGTGCCCCAGCTGGGGGGAAGCAAAGTGGGATTGGAGTACTCAGCCTGTCTTTCACACCCTGATCATCCTCATGGCCTGCTCTGATCTCCTCCCAAGGTCCTTTCTGCTGTTGGGGTCCAGAGCTGGATGCAGGGATCCAGGTGGGGTCTCATGAGAACAGAGCAGAGAGGAATCCCCCCCTGCCCTGCTGGCCACACTCATTCTGCTGCAGCCCAGGGTATATTTGGCTTTTTGGGTTTCAAGTCCCTAACATTGGGCCATGTTGAATTTCTCATCCACCAACCACCCAAAGTCCTTCTCCTCAGGGCTGCTCTCTCTCCAGCCTGTGTTTGGGTTTAGGGTTGTCCTGTCCTGGCTGTAGGAGCTTGGACTCAACCTGATCTCCATGAGGTCCAGCCTGTCCAAGTCCCTGCAGCTCAGTGTCATTGTCACACTGGTTGAAGGTGCCTCCATCCCACTGCCCGTGCCACCAACAGCACTGGTCCCAGTCCTGACCCCCAAGGACACCACTTGGTTTCTGTGGACAGAGACATCTAGAGAGCTGCAAAAAACACAGCTTGAGAATTCTTTCTCTCAAGCCTGGACTTCTCCTGCTTCCCCGACTGATGAGCTGATCATAGCTGCAGACAAGGAGAAAACTTCCCAAGGTGATAAAATGGTCAAAACCAAGTCGGAATCTGGTGAAAAACAAAGTGGAATTCATAATAAAGATTGACACCTGGTGTTTTTCCCATGGGATACACCCTGAGGTCTCATGGATATTTATCCCAATTATCCAATGAGCTGCTGTCCTGTTCTGGTCTCTCATAACATGCTTTAAATACAAGCTCTCTGTTCAATAAATTTGGCCTTTTTCTCCCTAAAAAGGTCCATGTGTGTTGCTGTTCTCACTGTCTCTCTCCCTAGGGCTGTAACCACAGGTTTCCACTTGGGCATTGTCACCACAACCCTTTGGGTGTGACCATCCAGCCAACCCCATATCCACCAAGTGGTCCATCTGTCAAATCCATGGACATAACATTTCTCAAGGTTCACGTCCCCAATTTTCCTTTACAGCATTTTGCCATTTTTCAGATAATATTTTTTATGCTGACTCAGTTTCTCTTCTCCCACTCCTTCTTCTCTCTTCTATCAGCAATAGATCCCTCTAAAATGTAAAATATTGAGTTTTCAGACCTTTCCCCCCTCTAAGACTCTTCACAAGTTAAGAACGTGGATGACAAACAATACGAACACCAAGTCTTGGAATCCAGCACTGAATATTATATTGTGTATCCCATCATATCAGACAGTAAGAAAAAGATTCTTGCTAAATAAAACAGGACATCAATGATGAAAATAAAGGGCTGGAAACAGCACAACCCTGGATCTGTGCAGGAGATGTTCCCCCTTCCTGTTCACCATCATTCTTTGCACACAAACTTCAATGAAGAAAAAGTTTTGCACTGCTGCAAAATAACTCAACTATAGATTTTTACAATCATCTGAGACATTTATTTTAGAAAAGCTCCAAGGTCAGCAGCAATCTCCATTTTCCCATTTGTTCCCCAAAAGCTGTGCATGATATTGGCAATAGATATATGTATTACTGAGTATCTATTGATATAAAAAATATTTTTTTTCTGTTTTGAAATCATGTTTCATATGCAGTTTGTGCTCGATTTCAATAAGCATCTAATTAAGATAGATTTTTTTCATCCAGTGCTCTTGCAAATTCTATTTATTTAGCTGCTTCACATACTGCAGGCTATCAAAACTGCAAGTTCAGCAGAAAGAAATTTTCAGGCAAAAGAGGTGGAAGGGGGACCAAGACAAAAGAGAAATTTGGGCTCAAATAAAGCAAGAATTCTGATGATATTTAAAGATGCACATTGCATCTTTAGGTGCAGGATTTTGGCACTTTGGAGATATGGTGATGGTGAACACAGTGGTGCTGATAGAAGGTTGGGCTTGATGCTTTTGGAGATCTTCCCCAAGTATAATTTTATTTTTTTTTTGGTGATTCTGTGATCACATTCCCACCTTTTATTTGTCATTCCATCAGCCTGGTGTCAAATTCTGCCTGGATATCCCACCAAAGGGTTTCAAAACAAAACCATTACTTATTTCTATCCTTATTCACTCTTATAGACACTCAATGGAATTATCTCTCACTCCTCACTGGAAGATGTGGGGGACAAACAGCAAAACTAATAATGGGGACAGCAGGATTTGCAAGCCCCTGATAAACTTGGCTAAAAAGCCCCTAAGACCTGAATCTTGGATTAATGATATTCTGGGGTTGACTTTTCTGTTTTAGTTTGGGAGTAGAGTTAGGGAGATTTTGTGCTTGAGCCACTGAATATTTGCATGTGTCAAGTGTGAGTCAGAAAAATAAAAAAAAATTACTGATATTCAGCATATTGTAGTCCTTGTCCACAAAACTAGAAATTCCACTAAATGTGGCTAAAATTTTCAGAACTTCCAAACCCTCTGAACTAATAATATTTTTGCTGTTTTATAACATGCAGTCTATTTTTCCCATCATTTAAACATAGAAAGAAAATGTCTAACTTCCTTATTTAGCAGACTTGGAAAAACCATTATCAATCATCAAAAATATGTATTAGACACATTTATTCCCCTGACAAATTTATGCCAGAAAACTGATAGACTTACTATAGAACCTCTTCCCACAACAACGAAAAAAATAATCCATAGTTTCATGTGATTCACTCTCAGTCTTACAATTTGGGAAGCAAAATCTTTATCCAACAGCACAGTCCTTGGAGCCAATATCTGAGAAAAAAAAATCTTTTCTCTGCTAAGTTCCCATATTGAAAATATCATAAAGGTATTATCATTCCCTATGACTATCTGAAACTCTAAAAAAGTAACTGTATTAAATGGATTTTTTAAATCCCTGTATGTTCCAGTAATCAGTAAAACAGATTTAAATCTGCTTTTTTCTATCACTATTAGGAGAGAAGAAGAGCCATAAAGTCCATATTTTAAGGATGTAATTTATTACAAAAGTTTCACTGTGGTTTTGTTTTTGGGTTGTTTTTGTTTTTGTTTTTTTTTCCATCTCTGCTGATCAGGATTTGTAATAATACACTTATTGTAGCTGATGTTGGGAATCCATCCTTTGTAATACTTCTTGACATAATTGCAGCTTTTGACACACTCAATCGTGGGATCCTTCTAAACCATCTTGAAAAATATGTTGGTCTTTCAGGTTCGGTTATTCAGCAGTTCAAATCTTATTATAACCATCGACTACAGTTTGTTAATATAATTTCTCCCCATTCCTCCTCTTACATTGTCATCTGGAGTCATCTGTTACAATGTCATCTGCAGTCCCTGGGGGAGCTGCTCCTGGTTCCCTGTGCTCCTTTATCTACCTGCTGCCTTTTTTAGGAGCTACAAACTCCAACTACAGAGATGTGGCCTCTCCTACCCCACATCCAGCACTTCCATTTTCCATCCTTCTCCCTATTTATTTGATCAATATTTTAATGCTTCTCCCTCCTGCTCAGCTGCTTGGATGAGCCCCAGTTAAAAAA
>VXBI01014197.1:173096-184754 GCA_013397375.1 Toxostoma redivivum
AAAAAAAAAAAAGTTTTTTCGACATTTTGAAATTATACTCCAGACAGAGAGAGGCAAAACAAGTTTTTGTTTGCATAGCTTCTCCACAGCCAGGTGATTCATATTATTGTGCTTTTCAATTCCAGAATTGCTTTATTTATTTATAAATTTCCACGTATTTGAGCATGTAAAAATGCCCAACAATACCATAAAACCTCAACTAGAAGCTATAAAAAAAGGCATGAAGGAGAGAAAAGGAGCAAAGCAAAGCAGAAGGAAAATTCAGTTCGGAGCTGCATCCAAATTCCAGCAGCCAGATTTCTATTTGTGACACCTCTGTATGATGGCACCAGGATAATATTCCCCATAAAATCCAACCAGGAGCTGCTTTTCCAGACACACCAGGGACCTGCAGCTCCCAGCTTTGGTGTTTTTTGGAGTTTGGTGGGCTACTCCAAACACTTGGAGCTTCAAAAACCCAACTCTTATTAATATGGATACTTCTCCTTCGTCCTGCTTGGCAGTAAAAGATTACCTGGAAAAAGAAATATCCTAGGGAGTAAGAAAGAGAAGTATCTGTCTCTTTTCCACCTGCAAATGAGCAGTTTCTGATTTTCAGAGAGGGATGTTGTTGGAATGTTGTACAGAGTCCTTTTGCTGTTCTAGATCTCTCTGGTGCTCTCAAATTGCCCTGGTTAAGTGAATCTCCCAGTCTGGAGCAAACAGCTGGCTGGGAATGTCAACATCAAATATCTTCTTCCTAAATAAATCTTTTTCTACTTCCACATCTCTGGAAAATAATAACAAAATATAACAAGCCAAAACAAAACAAACCAAAGCAAACCAAAATAAAATAAACAAAACCAAAACAAACCAAAACAAAGCAAAACAAACCAAAACATTTCTTCAGGCAGCTGCTGTCCATTTCTTCTCTTTTCCACCACCTTTTTGAGAGACATTTGACCACATGTTTCCTTTTAACTCCCTCAAAATTATAACCTGAGTTATTTAATTCATCACTGCCCTGTTTGCCCAGATTTGCTGGATCCCTGGCAGTGCCCAAGGCCAGGCTGGACATTGGGGTTGGAGCACCTGGGACAGTGGGAGATGGAACCAGGTTGGATTTAAGGCCCCTTCCAACCCAAACCATTCCACCAATTTTTTTTTTTAAACTAGTTTTGCTGAAATTAGTCTTCTGTCAGCTTTATTTTGTTGTTACAAATATTTCCATTTTTCACAGTTTCATGATTCCATTTCGTTCCTGCTCTCCTCTGCTGTGTACAAATTCAGTGGCACTCCTGGGAAGAAAGGTATAAAAAGAAAAATTTCTGGATTTGGTTTTTCATATGCATGTTTATAAATCAATGAGTTTCAAAGTAATATCTAAATAAGAAAGAGATCATAGAGTGGTTTGGGTTGGAAGGGGCATAAAAGTTCATCCCCATGGGCAGGGACACCTTCCACTGTCCCAGGCTGCTCCAAGCCCCAGTGTCCAACCTGGCCTTGAAAATAAACACTGAGGTAGAAGAGAAGGAAAAGGAGGAAAAAAACTCTAATATTTTAAAGTTGTTTCCTTTTGCATCACCAAATTATCTCTTGATGTCAAACTCCCCAATTGCCAGCAGGTTTTGAAAGCTTCTTGACAGAGCAAGACCTTTAATTGTATGCAATATTTTTGCATTCCATGTGGATAAAATATTGCTATGTGTAATTATTTTGTTTGACCATATCGTAGCAAGGAAGGTTAAAAAAATCAACATAGCCAACAAAACCTTCTCCCAACTGCATTTTAATATTTTTTCCTGTTGATAGTGGTGGTTCTGTCACAAGTCAACCTTAAAACAAATTTAAAAATTAATGGATCAGGCATGAGAATAATTATTGTGGAAAAAGCCTGAATTGTGCCTTTTCCAAATAGACCAAAAAAGATTGATGCAGAAATGACCCAAGTGGGCTCTATGAGCTTATTCAATAAGGGTCCACTCAAATTCCATCTGTGAACATTTGGTCAGCCCTTTTATGGCGATGAGGCCATTCCTCCAAGTCCATATTAATTTTTGTGCACATCTGTACACTCACCTAATCCCTACCCACAGGCCACTCCAATTACAATTAAAAGAACAAGTTGAAAATTGGGCAAATTTTAATCACAAGGAGTTCTGTCAGGTTATTTTAAAAAATATAATCTATGGGAGTTGTTAATTTTTATTTTCTTTTTTTAATTTCCACTTCATTTCAAGGAGAAACTGGTCAGACTGGTGAAGCTCCAGTGGTGTCCTCATGGTTCTGATTTTCACTTGGATGCAGAACAAAAGGAAGAAGCATCACTGGGCTTCTGGAGCTGAGTTCAGCATTCCAGTGCTGAAAGTATTCCACTGCACAAATCTGGAGTTTACCCTGAGATCAACAAGTAAATTACTGTTTTCAGGCTCTCATTCCCATCCTTGAATGCATACAATCAGCATCATTATTTTAAGCAAACAATTGCAAAGGCTTTAAATAAAAAATGCCGTGTGCACAGCATTTACATTTTAAGCACAGCATATTAATAGGAAGGGAGAAGAGAAAGATGACAACGAGAAATGTCAGCTGGTTTAATCATACTTAATATGAAAAGACTGCTATAACTTTAAGAATGCAGCTTAGCTGACTTTGGAGCTTAGGCTTTTATTTTTCTGCTTTATAGCATGCTTCAAAACTACTTGGACAAATACAAAACAAGAATTACAGTGCACCATAAGTTATTTTAATATCCTGTAGTGGTGTATACTTCCAATGAAATCCCAAGACTATTATTAAGGTTCTGTGTTTGTGTGAAAATGTCAAGTTGTTTCGAGTGACTACATACTCTAAATTATATATAACTGTTACTTTATAGCTAATAGGCACTAAAATTACTTTAAAACAGAAATGTAAAGTTATATTTTCATCCTTTTTGACAGATAATAAAGCTTATTTATGAGATACATTTTCTCAAGTATTAAAATATATAATGTTTACAAAAACATTAAAAGTACCAATACTTGATATTTAAGCAAGAAGCAGAGCCATCATGAAGATATTTTCCTGGATGTATCCAGCATGAAGCCAAAGAGATGATAACGCAATAATTTCACTCATGAAAGCCATTTGTTAAACCAGTAAAAAATAAAAAAGGCAGTGCCTCAAAATGAGGTTTAGATGCTTTTCCTCTCCCTGCCCATCATTAAAGTGCAGGTATGAAATCCCTGTGTGCATCCTCCACACCTCCCACCCTTCATTTCAAATCACAGCCACTGAGCCACCTTGTTTAATTGCTTTGTTGTCGTGGCCCTGCCCGAGGAGGCTGAGGGATAAAAAAAAAAAAAAAAGTTACTCCTTTTTTTTTACAGGCACCATGGAAAGGGACCCAAGCAGCAGAGTGATTTCTCCCCCTGTAAACTCCAGTTAGGATGGAGAATTTATGGAAGGGAAGATTGCTGCTGGCATGATGTACACTTAAGTGCACACACCACTGCTAACCCTCCAATTACTCAAGGGCTCAAATAAAAAGGCTTCATATGCAAATTATCCTTGTTTATTCCTCCCGAGCACTTAGTAAATAAAAACATGCAAACGTTGGGATCTGTCTTGTCGTGTGAGAGGTGTGAGGGATGCCGAGTGTGCTCATCCCAGGATGCTCCCAGAAGGTTGGGAGCTAATTGCCAGCCCTCTGCTGTGATTAGGATTGCCTCTTCTGCTGAGGGGCTGCGCCTAAATTTATGCTCTGTAGTTCTGCTGCTCTGCTCTACGATATTATGCCAAAGCATGAACAAAAGAAAATTACCCTGAAGCAATGGAGTGCCACAACGCATTGTCGCTATTAATCTTTTAGTAATGGCAATGCTAATTTGACATGATGCATAGTAATTTATTAATAGAAATATTTGAAGCCCTAAACTTGAAATATTCTGCGTGGGGAAGGAGGGCTCTGGGTGAGGGCCGGGGGTTGCAGAGAATTTCACCTCCAGAGCAGCTTTCTCTGAATTGAGAGAAATTCAGAATTTTACCACCTGCCTGGGCTTTGAGCACCACCAGCACCATCTGAAGACGTGCCCTGATGATCTCAGGGTGCTTTGACTCAGCAGCCAAGGGTTGTGTGACCCAAATGGGGCCTGGAGCCTCGTGCTGGGCGTCAACCTTGGCCAAGCTCCTCAACGCCAGAGCCAGGAAGGATGGAGGGATAAGGCCTTGGCAAGAGGCGATGGTTGCCAGGCGCTGGTCGGCAGGGGATGCTCCTGCACCAACCAGCTGGCTGTTTTTGGGGAGAGGGGGGCAGCTGGGGAGCAGAGACCCCCCGGACCCCCTTGGTCTCGGCAGGTGGGCACAGCAGGCTGCTCCCGGGCACCGTGGCTCCTACAAACTGCTCAGCCGTGGGTATAAAAGGGCTAATCCGTGTTCACACCACACGGGCTTTGTTCCTGCTCCCGAGCCATCATTAACTATTCATCAGGGGTGGGCTTCTTCAAAGGTCTGCAACATTTGTTGTTTGCTCTTGGAAAAACGGGAGCCTGTTTGGGATGTGGGAGAGGGCAGGGAAGGCAGAGGTGTTTGTAAACGTGGTGATGGTCATATTAAAAAGTAAATGTGATTAAAAATAAAAATTTAAAAAGATAAACCCCAAGCAATAAGGGGAAAAGGAAGGTGTGGTAGGTTTTTTTGTTTTTATTTTTTTACATTAGCTGGCCAGAAAACTGCAGAAGAACTCCATGATTTGTTAGGAGAGCAGCACTAGAAAAACTGGGGAAGCCTTAAATTCCACCTGTCTGATTAATGTCAAGGTTACATTCGATCTACATTGGTAGCACACATGAATTTCTTGTCCCCAGACCTTCACAGGAGTCGGTGGAACAAGAGCCATTATTTATTGGCAGTAATGGCCACCAGCCAGGCTAGAACCTGGGACAATGCATTAACAGCAGCGTGATGTCTTGGGAAAAGGAGGCCATTAATGCAGGTCACCTGCACTGCAGAGTGGAAGCTGGATCAGGTGGAAGCCATCAAAAACTTCTTCTCAAACTGGAAACAAGCAGAATTCAAACCTTGCTGCATCAATTAAAGAGAAAATTCTTGTTGGTCTTCTGTGGCCTCCGTTCCCAGCATCCTCCCAGGGTCATTTCACCTTGACCATGCTTGCATTTGGTTTTTACAAGTTTTTTTTCAGGTCTTATACAAAATGATAATCCTTGGTTTGGCTTGTTTGGGAATGGAAGATGTTTCAGTAGATTTTAAAGTAAGATCTTCTGGCAATGTATTGCTTCTTTCTCATGCACACAATTCTCTTTCACTGTAAATAACATTATCAAAGTGCATTAGTTCAGAATATTAATTGTACATCTCCAAAACCAAGGCCAGGACCTTACCCAGCAGATCCAAAGCAACTGCTGGAAATTCATTTACATGTGGAAACCACAACTCCTGACAGCATCAGGAATGGAGCATCACCCACGCCCCAAGCAGGGCTGCTCTGTGCATTAGCATCACATGTGGCACTGCATATTCCCACAGCTACAGCCAGTGAAAAATTCCCATTTATGTTCTGTCAGATTCTCCACACCCAAGGGCTGGGAGAAGCTTCTGTACTCTGAGCAGGACCACGTTAGCACCACCCTGTTGGGCGATTTATTTGTTTTTTAAGAAGTGTGAAGTGCCTGTGGATCCTTTTTAACTTCAGGCACTGGAAGACTTCATTTATAACCTGATACCTTATTACTTGACTTTCCTAAACTCTCTTTTCCTTTTGTTGTTTCAATTTATCTTATATCACCACTCAAGCTGGACAATGATAAAAAATAAAGGTGTTTTCTTTTGTCATGTAGAAAATGTGATTCATTCGTTGTCTTTAACAGGCCTTCAGACCACCAGACATATGTTCAATGTTTGGCAGCAATAAAAAAAACCCCAACAACAGCAGCTAAACAAATATATATATTTGTAAGGATTATAAATCAGCACAAGTTATTCAGGCACTACTTTATATAAGACATTAGTGGGAGTATATTTGAAATATTGTGTGCAATTCTGGTCACTATATTACAGGCAGGACATTGCAGAGATTGAAAAGGTGCAGTGGAGGGCAACCAAAATGATTCAGGATTTGGGAGATATGAATGATGAAGACAAATTAGCTGGATCCAGGCTGTGCTGCTTCAGGACTGGGTTCTGGGGGTGGTGGGGGGTCCTGCTTGGGCACCCCTCTGAGGATGCTTCCCCCAGGACAGCGGGGGAACAGGAGCTCCTCGCACGGCCACGGCTCAACGAGGAATAAGTGGACTCGCAGCTACAAGTTGTGGGGGTAGTAAATAATTCAGAGGCATGAAAAAACTGACAGGGAGGAAATTATCCATCCATTCATGTACTGAATTTAAGATTAGAGGAGCTAAAAAAATGCTGCACATAAAGTAGTGCTAAAAGCAAAATATTGCCTTTCAGAAAGGAAAGCGTATTTTTTCTAACTTTTTTCCCTAAGATGGGGGAAATGAAAGGCTCCTTTTTGCACCTGCAAAAAAAAAAAAAAAAAAAGACTTCTCCTGTGGAAAAAAAAATAAAAAAATAAGCTGTATACAAGAGTGGAGGGGGATGTGAAGGTGAAAGGGTAAATTCTGTTCATTGCAAGACATGCTGCTGACCTGGAGGTTGTTGGTACAACCGCGCCACAGGGACACCGTGCCAGGGCTGCACGGATGACCCAGCAAAGAAAACTTCTCCTGGAGAGAAAAACAGTCAGAAGCAGTCCCTTGTTCTCAACTAACTGAAGGAAAGGCAGTAAATCCCAGAATTAAATGCACTCCATATATCTTTTCCTTTCCTTTTGTTTTGGAGCTTGGATAAGATGTCCAAGCAGCAAGGAGAGCTCGGTCCAATCCAGAGAGAGAAGGAAGGGAAAATGCTAATACAAAAATATCTGTGGCTTCTGTTATTTGCAAGAGAAAAATACCTCTCACTTCATTCTAAGTACAGTTTATTCACACCAGCTGCTCAAGTATAAGGGCCTGAGGAAGGAACAGTTTAATGGAACATGACAGGTGGTTGGGATTCTTCTAAAGTATCTTTATTTCGTTTTTATTTAAAGGGAAAAAAAGCATGGAAAATAAGTATGAGTGTTTGTTTGTAGAATCACAGAATCCTAGAATGGTTTGGCATTGAAGAGACATGTCCCACCCAATGCCACCCCTGCCATGGCAGGGACACCTCCCACTGTCCCAGCTGCTCCAACCCCAATGTCCAACCTGGCCTTGGGCACTGCCAGGGATCCAGGGGCAGCCACAGCTGCTCTGGGCACCCTGTGCCAGCCCTGCCCACCCTGCCAGGGAACAATTCCTGCCCAGTGTCCAATCTAAATCCACCCACTTTCAGTCTGAAGCCATTCCCTGTGTGCTGTCCCTCCATGCCTTGTCCCCAGTCCCTCTCCAGCTCTCCTGGAGCCACTTTAGGCTCTGGAAGGGCTCTGAGCTCTCTCTGGATCCTTCTCCTGTCCAGGTGAGCACCCCCAGCTCTCCCAGCCTGGCTCCAGCCCTGGAGCATCTCTGTGACCTCCTCTGGGCTCATTCCAGCAGTCCCTCATCCCTCCCGTGCTGCTGAGCCCGGAGCTGGCTGCAGTGCCCCGGGCTGGGTGCCCCACAGAGGGACAGGAGGGGACAATCCCCTCCCCGATGTGCTGTGCTGTCCCTCCAGCAGAAACAGGGGTGGCTGAAGCCCCTCCTGAGCACCAGGACCTGTGACTGTGAAGCTGCTCCTGCGTGTGGAGGGTCTCATCCCATCCTCCTGGCTGGGCAGCCTGCAGCAGATCCCTTCTGTAATGTCACCTGTCCCTTTTGCTCTGCCACAAACTCTCAGCCTGGAAAAGCACTCAAGGCTCTCATTAATTAAGCACATTTCTATGCAGTTTCTGACACCTGACAGAGTACAAAGTGTTCCAATCTACCCTACACGGGGCAATCTCAGCTTCCTGCTCGTGGAGTCAGATATCACTGAGGCTAAATCAATCCTGTGAGTGACGGGAGGCACAGGCTCCAGACATTTAAGTATAATATCTGACTTCCGAGGGGATAAATATTCCACGTCTCGCTCCCGTGCACTGCTCAAAATGCAGAAAAGAGAGCTCTGTGTGCTGGGAAATGGGAGCAAGGAGACTGAGAAAAGAAAATGACTTTAAGGAGACGAGAGAGTGACCTCGGCGTTGGCCAGTTCAGGTAATTTTCACCCTCCAGCAGGACTGTGCCATGTCAGAGGCCAAATTACAACCCATCTGGTCAGTGAGACTTGAAGCTCAGGAGATTTGGTGAAGAACAGAAAGCTCCAAGAGCTCTATATATCTGTCAAGGGCTAAATTACGTTATGGATGAGAATGGACTTCAGTTTGGGACAGTTCAGAGACCTTTAAGTGAAATTTTCCTACCTAGGCAACACCTGCTCAGCTCCAATCCTTTGGAGAAAACTACAGTTACAATTTTGAAGGCAAGCAAACCCCATTTTTAAATACCACTTTATTTCCTATCTTTTTTTTTTTTTTGGTTTTTCACGTAAGACAAGCTAAATCCATCATCCCAGCCACTGTCACTTTTAAACTTTGTATGTAAGACATAATTTATTTTCTTTATGAGGAATTTTTCAGGAAGAGAGATAAGGGATATTCATCCCAATATTAACAGGAGCCAATACCTTTAAACACAGCCAGAAAACAGCATGGCTCAGCCCAGAAACTCCTGAAGTATTTAATAGACTCCAGGGATGGATGATCCTACTAGGATGAAAATGTTTCCTTCTCAAAATCTGAACCATTCCTAGCAAGAAGCTGCATGGGACTTTTTTCCTCCAAGATCTTTTATCCCATGGCTCATCTGCCTCTAAACCTTTAAGAAACACAAGGAAAGAGCCCATGATACAGCAAATGACCACTCCAGGGACTTTCCAACCTAGCTGGAAGCCCATTTAGGAGAAACAAAATGTTCCTCCATCAGCTATCCCAGGCTTTGCCAGTTTTACAACTTCCAACTTCCTCCAGGAAGCTCATTTGACTTTGATTTCCCTCTTCCTGACTCTTATTCCATAGGCAGAATTACTATGTATGCCATGGGTGAGACCCTGGAACAGCTTAAACAAACCCAGCACAATGTAAAAGCAAATCAGTAATCTCATGTGATATTTAAAAGCTAAACTATATTTAGGTAATGCTATTTAACTCATGTAATATGACAAATATATTTGAGGAGTATATTTATACTGTAATCCATTGATTTCCACAACAGGGATGAATTAGCCTTGCCTCTCTTAAGCAAATAAAATAAACATTGTACTCAATCTTTAACTTTCAAGCTAAGCATGTTCCAGCTCCAACATTCCTGTTGCCTGTGCAGCCAAATAGATTTATTCTCTGATGTCATTTTTCTCGTGTCATTTTGGAATTTGATTGCAGCATATTTAAAATGTTGGTTGCAATCATAACAAAGTGCAGCATTTAAAATGCATTCAACACACACATTGTCCTTGTGGGGAACGGTTATTTGTCTCTGTCCTCTGAGGAGGAACATGGTATGATGAGCAAAACCTGGTGTAATAAAGAAGAATGATGTGGAAAACCCCACAGAAAGAATGGCTCTTTATTTCTTAAATTAAATATGTTTGGGGGTGTTAAATATCTTATCGGATACAGTTGGAACAAAACTGTTAGACAAATAAAGTCGTGCTTGTTATTCCATCCAACATACTGAACAAATACAGGAAAACCTTCCCATATGAATAATTGATAAAGGATTAAAACTGTTAAAAGCATATATTTTCCATGCACCAAGGGTACTTGTCTAATAGGTTTCCACTGTGATAAGCAAAGTACATCTCCTGCTTCATAATTTCAAGATAGTTTTCGATATTAAGTGAAGATTTTTTTTTTTTTTTTTTTTTTTTTTTTTTTTGCTGTTCTTTGCAACATGAGTCATCCAGGTTCACTCTGCTCAGAGTAAAAGCAGAGGGAGAAATGAGCCATGGCTTTGGGAAGGGAGGCAAAGGCAGAAAGGGAAAACACCCATTGAGGAGCAGACACTGAGGGAGCACTGGGACACTGCAAATTACCCAGCACAGCTCTCAGTCCTGGCTACTTGAATGCTGTTCTTTGATAAAGCCAAAAAGTTGTGCATTATGACCTGAAGCACTCATAAATTTAATCCAATTTAACAGAAAGAAAATAAGCTTGTGAAGAAAGCACAGAGAATCACAGAATAGCTGAGGATGGAAAAGCCCCTCCAACACCATCAGGTCCAAACATTCCCAGCAATCCAAGGCCACCACTCACCTATCTCCCAAGATTCCATATCTGAGAGGGTTTTAAACCCCTCCAGGGATGGTGACTCCACTATTCCCCTGGGAAACCTCTGCCAGGGCTGGACAACCCTTTCCATGAAGAAAATTTTCCAAATATCCAACTTAAACCTCCTGTGGTGCTGAAGTCAGGAGACAGCAGCTGCTCTTCCACAGCAGAACCTGCCTTACTGCAGCTCCACTTCCTGATTGAAATCATACATAGGAAACACTCCCCTGGCTCCACACTCCACTGGATTTTATTCCACTATATCCAAAATTACTATCTTTGTAGTAAAGCTTGGTTTTATTCTTTTGATACCAAAACAGAAGTGGTTGTGCTGGTCTCATAGGGCAAAAATAGATATTTTCCCATAACCAGGCTTGGGTAGAGCTTTAAAATAGAAAAGCAGAAAATCCTGGAGTGCCTGCTATGATTAGCAAGATACTGCTCTGAATTTTGGTTTCACAGTTAACAGTAAAGGGGGTCACAATGATGCTGTTGTCTTATTTAGTGGGTCCCACCAGTGAGTGTTGAGTCTGGGTGATTTGGCAGTGACAGGAGAACCAAAGGTCCCAACTGGAGCCCAGGGATTTCACTGGGCAGCCCCTCAGCTGTCCAGTGCTCAAACAACTTCTGGGGTCACCACTCCTGTGGCCATGGCTTTGTCTACAACCACTTTACTATTCAAATAAGCCTGGAGCACCCAGGCAAAGCCAGCACAGATGATAACAACAGGTTTGTTTCAGGAGCCCACAGAAACCAAATTTTTTCCCCCCAGACAGCCATCAATTACATTAAAGAAGAATTCAGATGAACTGGAAATGTGCAGGGCATTTTGAAAAGCAAATGAACAAAAATATTTGGTGATCTTTCATCCAGCTAGTGCTGCTTAGGAAAACTTCCAAACTCATAGAGAAAATCACTTGTGAGTCAACATTTTAATTGCTCCTCCTTACAAAAAGAAGTTAGTGAAAATTTTTGTGGACTTTTGGACTAAAGAAACCTTGAAGTGAAGACACTGACCTGCCACATTCCAGACTGGGAAGCAGCAGCAAGTTCCCCCCAAATTATTTTAACTGCCCTGACAAACCTCACGTGGGAGAGCCTGGGAAAAGCCCAGCTTAAAGGGCAGAGCTCAGGATACAAGAAATGGAGGTTGGACTTGATGATCTTGGAGATCTTTTCCAACCTTAATGATTCTCTAAGGATTCTAATTCTGCAAAGAATTTGCTGATTGTGACTCACACACAGGAGCTCCAACACCCCACATCTGCTGGAAGCACCTCAACATTTGGGAATAAATAAAATGTGCAGCGCCCCTTTAAAAATCCTAACTTGACTTCCAACACACACACACACAAAAA
>VXBI01014197.1:192089-205276 GCA_013397375.1 Toxostoma redivivum
CACACCTTCACACACCTTCACACACCTTCTCACACCTTCATTCACCCCAAAATGGCAAAAGCCAGAGCTCCACCCAGCCTGGAGCCTTTGGAGCAGCTTTGGCAGCCATGGAAGCAAGGCAGGGACACGAAAAGATCCCAAATCCAGTTTTCACCTGGGAATCGAGCCTTGGCTCATACCTGGCTCTGCAGAAGGGAAGGATGACACAGTGCCCTGTGTGCCACCAGGGCTGGGACACCTCCCCCTGGCAGTGTCCTGCTCACTGACCTTGTCCTGCTCACTGCATGAGCCCAGGACTGAGCTGGGACTACCTGGAGGACACAATCACAGCCATATCCCATCCTGACAATGAGCTGAACACTTCCCAAAAACCCACACAGCTTTCAGGATCCACTTCAAATCCATCCTAAAACTCCCACCTGTGCTTGGTAGGTGCCCATCCAAGACCAGCCTCTGGAAACTCAGTTTTAGAGACACAAGCCAGCATGGAGCTGTCTGAATATGTTGATCCTGGGGTAACTTGGAGGCTTTTTGATGGGTCTCAAGGATTAGGGAACATCTGCACTTTTGTGAGGGTTTATTTCTGACCCTGTGCAAGTGCTTAAAACTCAGCATATTTTCTGCTTTCTTAAAATAACAATTATTTTCCAGCTTGTCCATGGAGCTCAGAGGATGAGCAATAATAAACTCACCCTTCAGTCCATAAATATTGGCTCCTTCCCAATCCCTGGTGTAGAGGTGGACCTCAAAAAGAGCAGGTAATTCTGCTCTGCTGTCATCTGTGTCACATCTACCCTGTGCCAAACCTTGCAGCAGCACAAGAGGATATTTTATTAGCTGATAAACTGGACTGCTATTCACTGAGGAAGAAGATTATCAAACAAATTACACTGAGAACCAATAATAGGGGAAAGGTTAATGATTTCTGTAAGCCACCAAATTCACCCGCCCCTGCAGTTTACTATGAAAATTAGGGTTTCTTCATGCTGAGCTTATGGGAACACTTTACCCATATTTCAACCCTTCTTTCCTCTGAGATCTTTGACATCACTGCTTTCTTGCTGGAGAATTTACATTAGGGACAATTATAAAACAAAAATATACCACCATTCAGGAAAATATACAACTTCTTATCAGAGGGATGTGGATGTTCTTCTTGCCAGTCTACAGACATGGAGATTAAATTTCAGAGAGAGATTTATTTTGTGCTATTGTCCTGTTATTCACCAGAGGATTGTGCAATGCAAGTAATCTGATCAGAATAATGCATAGGGACATATTTCAGAAAACCAATAATTGTGGTAACGTTGAGCTCTGCTAGGTGCCAAAATAAAGTCCAAAATCACTCTCCCCCTTTTCCACAATTCCTTAATCATGGCATCATAATGTGCTGCTCTGTTGTCCATTAAAGCCACAAGCTTGAAGTAATCAATGCTGGACATTTGGAGATTTATTGTAATTTTAGATCTACAGCACTTTTGCTGGCTGAAAAGCAAAATTATAGTTTATAGGTGTGCCATATCTTACATTTTACAGCTTTTACTTCTCTAAGCCAGCTTGGTGTGGGTTTTTCTTCTTGGCTTGAGGTTTTTTTTTCCTTTCCACCTGAGTGCTGCAGGCTTTTTTATGATGTTAGGAAGCAGTTAAGGCAAACAACAGAAAAAATTACTAAAACTGACTGTATTTAAATTCTGTTTACTTCCTTAACCTTTTGACTTACCTATACAAAAAGTAATCTTTCATAAACAAGTCCCAAACAAAATCATTGCCTATTTTACTTTCCTTAAACCCTTGTGGAATAAGCAGAAATTGTAACAAGATCCTTTTGACCGTTTTTTATTCCGCTCATATTTGCAATGATTTTATAACTGATGCTTGCTTTGCCTCTCCACATTATCACAATCAGTGCATCCTGGGATTAAAAACCATTTAGGGCCCAACTCTTAAAGAAACTCCCCACACAGCAGTATAATGAACACTGTTCCTTTTTATTGTTTCTGGCTTTATTGATATGCCAAAGGCGCCTCTAAGCTCAGTTCTCCCTCTAAAAACAAAGGGCTGACCCATTTCCCTTCATGGCTCTGGTGCAGAGACAGCACAAAAGCTTTGGGGAAGGTAACCCTGAGACCCTACAAGGCCAGAGTGGGGCTGGGTCAAATGTTCCACATGTCTCAAGACGAATGTTCATGAGTTTTCTTTCATTTTCAAGAATATCAGCACAGATCATCAGGAAATCATAAAAGATTTGGGTTGGAAGGGACCTTTAAAGGTCATGCAGCCCAGCCCCTCTGTGATGAGCAGGGACATCTTCCACCAGCCCGGGTTGCTGGGGTTGTTTGAATGGATTCTTCATTCCCTAATCAGCTGTTTGAGGGGTAGAGGGGCAAGGCAGTTATCCACCATCCTTAGGAATCCATCCACATCCTGATTCCAGCTGGTGGCATCCCCCTGCTCCTGCTCCATCCTGATGCTGCAGGTAAGGTCTTTCAGCTCACCACCAAGAAACCATCCAAGGTCAGGGGATTACTTCACTGTGCTCAAAATTCAAGCGATTACAACAAACTGCTAAAAGATATTCCAAATAATAATGGATTCACCAGGTGCTTGCACAGAATGAGCTTAATCCTGTCTTGGATGTTCATGTGACCTGGACACCCAAATGGGGCTCACATGAGTGGATCCTCTGGGACTCAGTTTCATGGACATGCCAGGATTTGCTCATCGTGGAGCACAGCACAAATTAGTGCAATATTTTAGTTAACATTGTGTAACCATGCAGCCCCTCATTTCTTACAGCACCTTCTAGCCAAGTGCAGCTCAAATCCATACAAATGAGGATTCTTTAAGCACTGCTGCAATATTAGAATTCCTGTGAAATACAGCACTGCTGGCACAGAAAATAAATATGTGAGTCCCTGTTAGGAAACAGAGTGCATAAGTTTGATTAATGTATTTTAGACAGGTGAATTATGGCTTAGCCCCATTGAAATGTGACCAGACACTTTGAAACTCTCACTGGATCCCATTTGAGAGCACAAATGGTGACGTTTTACATTTCCTGGGAAAGACAGGCACCCCAACTGCAAAGTCACTGGGAAAATCTGTTACCCAGTGACCAACAAATGCCATTCCCTTCAGCAACTCCTATTTCTGGGGAAGGCCCCACTTCCACAACCCCCCTGGCACAGTGCCAGTTAGTTTTCATGGAAGGAAAAGGTCTCAGCTCAAGTAACACATCTCCCAAGCCAACAGGAACAGAACTAAAAACTCTGTAACTGGAGAACCTAGAAAGAAAAATTCCGAAGTAATTGCCTGTGCAAGGGCAAAAATGGGAATGCTGTGTGTCACAAGACAAGGATGTCACAAGATCCCAGAATCCCTGAGGTTGGAAAAGACCTCCAGGATCACTGAGTCCAACCTGTGACTGATCCATCCCCACCTTGTCACCCAGCCCAGAGCACTGAGTCCAGTCATTCCTGGGCATCTCCAGGGAGGGGGACTCCACCACATCCCTGAGCAGCCCACTCCAATTCCTGACCACCCTTTCCATGAAGGAATTCTTCCTGATGTCCAACCTGAACGTCCCCTGGTGCTGTTTGAAGCCATTTCCTCCTGTCCTGTTCCCTGTTCCCTGGGGGAGGAGCCTGATCCCCACCTTCCCGTCAGGTAGAATCGATCCAACCAAAAACCAATTGCCACAGAAGGGATGCAAAAAGCCTCCAAAAACAAAGCCACGAGGTGTTTTGTATTCCCAGAGCGAGCCACAGGCTCTGATCTCCCACTCCTGCAGGGAGGGGGGACGTGGCCATTGATTTCCATGAGTGCAGGATCAAGACCGTAATGCTCGTAGCAGCCATACACATCAGTGTAAACCTATTTGTAACAGAACCTAAGGGCACATTTCATGCATGGCTGGGAGGGAAACCCACTCACAATGGAGGGCAGGAGTGTTCATGGAGAATTTATACTACAAAAGAAAAAGGAAAAACTTTCCTCTATGCCTCTATGTGAATTCATCAATTTAACTTACACTTAAATGGAAAATCGCTATACAGAGACCATAAAAACGTATTATGTTACCAATTGAATGGTTTACACTGCTGGCAAGCTCAGGGAAAACGTACCTTTTCACTATCCCCAGCCTGAGTGAAGCACATTATGAAGGATCCCATATATATCCTTAACTTTTGTACATGGCAATTCTCCTCCCATGTGCTCTCCTTTCCCTAAATCAAGTGAGTGATGAGGAGAAGGATGAGCGCAGGTAGAGAAAGGAAAGAGATGTGAAGAAAAAGAAAAGTGGAGAAGGAAAATAAAGAGAAAATAAAGTTAGGGATGGGGAAGAGGCAGAAATGGAAAATAGAGCAAGAAAAGGGCAAGGTGTTTCTCAGGAGCCCAGGGTAACAAATGCATCTCAATAAAGGCAGGCTGCTCTAAAAGGAAAACAATTCACACATCTCACCTTCCACACGTATATCCTAGTTGCACATGCCAGGAGGGCAGGAAGAGACCAGAAAACAGGGAAAGGAAGCCATGGTGCTGGGCAGTTCCTTGGCTTAGCCAGCTCTTTTCTGCACTAAATCCCTTGGTTAGTGCTAAAAGAGAATATTTTATACCCCTCTCCATTCTCCAACTGCCACAGACAACAGGTGATGGTGCTGGGGGGTCAGAGCTCAGGAAATGCTGTGAGAGGGGACATTCCAAAGTCCTCCTGTCCTGCTGCTGCCCCAAACATTTGCAGGGAGGCAGAGGAGGAGCTGTCACAGCATGGCCATGTATCTTCAGAGGTCAGCTGTGGAAGCCAGCAGTGGCTGGAACAGCACACAGCAGATCCAACAGTCTAAAACCAAATTTTCCACTCCCAGAACTGCAGATAGAAATGGATATAAAGAATTTCTGGGTGGTGAGGCCCTGGCACAGGGTGCCCAGAGAAGCTATGGCTGCCCCTGGATCCCTGGAAAATTCCAAGGCCAGGTTGGATGGGGCTTGGAGAACCCTGGATGAGCTTTGATTTCCCTTCCCACCCCTCAGTGATTCTATGGTTTTATGCATGGACATACCCCTATGCAGGAGGTTGTGAAAATGAAAGTTTCTCCAACTGCTTTGTCATATTTAATTATTTTTACAAGCCAGTGTGCCACATCCCAAAGTTCAGCAGTGGGAACACTGACATGCAGCAGGGGAACAATCCCTGATCCGTTCCTCTGCCACTCCCTGCTCAGGGGGATCTGGCACAAACAACACCCTGGATGTTCCACTAACTCAGATTCCTGCCAAACCCCCTCAGAATTAAAGTGCTGGTGACACATGGTGTCCCAACTAGACCCCACTCTCAGGCAGTACAAACCCTGGCACAAAGATTTCCCAATCCCTGTCCCCTTACTCACCACTCAGGGGTCTGACCTCTCCAAAGTGTCAGATTTCAGTCCCCTCTAAAATTTTTTACGGCTCAGAAGTGCAAAGGGAGCAATGAAACTCTCACCTTTTAATGCTGAGCTCCCCAACGGGGCTGCTGGTCAGGGCAGGGGGTCCTTACAAGGTTCTCTGCTTCGTGGTCCCCCTCCCTCCTCTTCCTCCCTCATTCCCATGCAAATATCCACTAATGCAAAGAACAAACATTCCGCCCTAAGCACAGGAAAAAAAAAATTAAGCATAGGAGATTTGGGAAGTGTTGTTGTTTTTGTTCTAAATCCTTTGTGCAAAGTCTGATTGGTCTTTACTCATGACCAACTCAAAAATTTCTTTACTTTTTATTTCTCTTCTTGCTTCCTTCCCCCACAGAGCAGTTTGGTGAGTATTGAACAGCTCTGTCACAGGGATTACTGATGTTAATCAGGACCACACAGCCACATTACACAGAAGTTTTTGTAGGGACTATCCTAAGGAATATAAATTAACAGTGGAGATTGTTCTGGACTGCTGACTGCAGTGTTGGTTACTTTGTGTTAAGAAAACTGCACTGTGCAAATCCCAGGAGCTCCAAGAATGATGACAGGAATGATCAAAGGAAGGCTGGAAATCTATTTATTAATGAAATATAAAGAGATTGGTAGACAACAATTATACCTTAGAAGGAAGGCCATAAGAGAAGATGTGATGCAGTATAAAAAATACTGATCAGCACAGATGAGGCAGATCAAGAGCTTCAGACTCAAAGCACACAATCAATTAAACGCTCGCAAATTCAAAGCAGATGAAAAGCAATTTTGTGTTGCCCAACCTGAAACTCAGACAAATGAACATTGCTGGGATCTGCACGGCAGCAATATTCCAGATATTTATATCTCATAAAGGAGCAGGATCCCTCCTTACAAACTCTGCAAAGGGCATTTCACAGCAATGCTTTGGCCGGATGCCCATGGCCAGCACTGTGACCAGGATGAGATTTAAAGGGGAGATAATTCCCCAAATCCAGTGGTTTTTATGCCACTGGTGGCCACGGCAGGACACGGAGCAGGGCGAGGTGAGCTGATGGAGTATCTCAGACACATTTACTCTGCAGCCACAGCCACGCATTTTATGGAACTCTGGCTGTCCCACAACGACGTGCTAAAATCACTTGGAAAAAAACCCCATTAATTGTGTAGGGAGTGCTCATAATTACACCCCAGCTGATCTCATTGACCCCAGAAGTGACGCTGGTGGTGAAAGGTTGGGAACGGCCTCGCATCGGGCTCTGCTCAACCCCAGCTGCCTGAAGAAGAGCCACATAAAAATGCTGTTAAAATAAACTTTGGTAGACAGAGACCTGGTGTAAACCAAGTGTAAACTCTGAGTGGATTTTTACTACAGACCCATAAACCTCGGAAAATAAAAGTTTGTGGAGGAAACGGAGAGAGGCATCGATCATGGGGACACCGGGCAGGGTTTGCAGGCACCGGCTCTTCCCTGCAAATCTCACCTCCTTTTCCAAAGCTGTGCCTGTAAATGGCATTCCTGAAACTTCCTTACAGCCTCCTCCATCACAAAATTATTTCAGTGCTGGCTCCCTTCCAGTCCCAGGCCACAGCAGCAAGGCAATTCCTTTCCTCCACTTCTTTTTCCTCATGTCCCTCAGGGAAAGCTTCACGGGAAAGACACAGCTTTTGTTGGTTGTAGCCCATCAAGATCCCAAAATTGCTCCTAATTGTAACATTTGTAATTACTTCTAGCTTTTAATTTTTATAATGACTCTTCATGGTTCTGTTGACCAGAGGGAAAATTTTAATCCCAAATGTGCCCAACTGTCAAAATTGCCATTACACTTCAGGTTAAAAAAAGGCTTTTAAGAAGTCATAAAGTTTACTTATTGAAAATTAGAAATGAATATTTATTGTCAGGTTTCCATCAGAGATTGAAACCTTTCATTTAACACTGGCTGGAAGTGTAAATTATTCAAATGTTTACATTTGAATGCTGCTGGACTCTAATGATTCCATTTTCTGCAGTGTGCTAGGGGTAAGATAATGAAAAGCTTCATCAGAGGGTTAAGCAAACACCCAGCAGCAACTTTTCATGGCAGAGGAAAAGGTTCAATCCAGGCAGCCTTGCAGAAATCCTTGCAGCCTTCCAGCACCTGAAAGGAGCCACGAGGAAGCTGGAAAAAAATTTTACAAGGGGCTGGAGTGCCAGGAAAAGGGGGAATGGCTTCCCAGAGGGCAGGGTTAGATGGGATATTGGGAAGGAATTCTTCCCCATCAGGGTGGGGAGGTCCTGGCATGGTTTGGCCAGGAAAAGGTTCATGAAGCAGCCATAAAGGCAAGAATCACACTTTGAGTTTGGTTATTTGAAAGGTTTTTTAAGGACATGAAGGTGCAGAATGGAGAGAGCAGTGAAGTTTGGAACGTTTTAGCACCGGTGTTTTTAATTTTTTATTTTATTTGAGAAGTAACAGAGAAGGTGACTCTATCACTGCTCTTCTCCAGGCAGACTCAGTCTCTCTCCTTGAGAAATCTCTGCTCAGAACCAGCCTGGCACCAGCCATGATCCAAACACAAACCCCAGGGAAGGCTGGAGGCCACCCCATCCCTTCTCCAGCCTGTCCCATCCCCACCCAGACCCTGGGAAATGCCCCAGCACAGCTCAGAGAGCACTGTGGGACACAGCTAATATTTTCTGCCTCAACTGAGGTTTTTCTGAACTTCAGCCATGGCCTTAGGTGGTTAATTTTTGCCCCTCTCCAGGGTTTTCATGGGATATCCTGTTCATGCATCCAGAGCCTACTGTACAGGTGATGGGAGCTCCTTGTGCTTAAAGAAAAAACAAAAAAACACACGCACTCCAGGAGAAAAATGTTTTCTAACCAGTTAAGACAATTTTTTCTACCTCATAAAGAACTAAAGAGAGGCAAAAGCCCAATTTTCCCACCATTCCAACCTCAGTTCCAGCCCTCACCTGTGTCACTCCTGTTAGGCACAGTCCAAGGCTCTGCAGCTGCCCCTGTATTTTCTGCCAGTATAATTTTTTTAAATACACAAATATTATACTCCAGGGCATGTTTTGCTGGGCCAACAATACATGCCTCACTTTTATTGTGAGGCACAAGCCCTTCGGTTTCATGTCTTTTGACCTCCCAAGAAATGTATTAATGACCCTATAAAGCTCTCTCTGGCACGTATTCATATTAATACAATATACTCCTTTGTTTTTTTATATTACATAATAAAAGGGGGGAGAGGGGGGGGGGGAAAAAAGACAGTTGTTTCAATATCCTTCCACCACAGAGCATAGTTCAGTGGGAAAATAAACCAAAAGCAGTGATCTGAAGAGGGGTAGCTGACATTAAGCCCGATTTTAGGCTTGTTTCTATTCCAGCTTATTTCTCTTGCTTTCAGTTGTGGCTCTGCTCAATCCAAAATCCAGCTGCTGCTTTTGGATGCCTCCTGCATGGGAGGAACCAGATCCTTCTGAGCAGCAGCCAGGGTCAGCCAGGGGAGCAGTTTTAGGGAACAACTTCCCCTCCCTCCACTTGGGTCTCAACTCGACCTGGAGCTTTCAACCTGGAGCTGGGGAGTGGCTCTGAAGGATTGGGGTGAAGCAAAGGGAAAGATCTGAGCCTTTGAGCTTTTTTAAAAGTACTTTTGAGTACACATTTTGTGCCTTAAAAAATCAGAAAATTACAAAAATAATTGTGGAAGTAACTTCTGCCACCACTTCCTGGAATTATTTTTTGTTCCCAGAGCGATTTAAATGAATTTACTGGAGGCTTAGTTCAGTTCTTGGGCTACTCCTTGGTGCTGTGAGCACACTGGGAGTAAGTGTGGCCATGTCTGGTTCATTTTGCTCATCACAGGTTTTGTGACACACACGGAGCTCTGTATCCACAGATATCCTCCAGTGCTCCAGTCCTGATTTTTGATAGTGGCTGAATTAAAATCCCTATCAAAACCTCGTCTCTAATATTGCCATGCCATTATCTGTCCCTCATTAGCACAGTGGACATAAACATCTCTCACCCCTCACTGGTGGCACAGCAGTGAGCAAAGCCAGCGATGATTTACAGCCAGCTGATACAAACAGAGTGAGTTTTAACTAATTTTTCAATTAATCGAAATTCTTGATAAAAAATTAAATTGCAAACTCGAAGTGAGCACGCCAAAGGCTGTCCCAGACTTCTGAAGCAGATCACAGCGCTCCAAAACCACAAAAACCAACAGAGTAATGATTTTTTTGCTGTTTAAGGACAAATCAAGTCCCATTTGGACTTCAGCGTCCTCAGGACTGCTACAACATGGGAAAGAAGGGCAAATCTGGCCTTGCTCCTACTAAACTCTGGGAATTTTTCCTCCTACTTTGAAAGGAAAAACATCACAGTTCATAAAGCGTGGCCTTTGTGTTAACACAGAACTACTTCTTTCCTTCTAACACTTCCAAAAAAACGCTTCAAAAGTTAATAGAAGAGATTTAGCCAACAGCTCTCTTGAAAGGAAGTCTCCAAGCTGAACTCCAAATTTTGATAAAGTGGAGAAAGTGTCACCCACAAAATAATAGAAAACACTCCACAAACCTCAAGAACTCAAAGAGAGCATTTTCCAACATTTTTAACTTCCTAGCAGCATCTTAGCTTTTGTTTATCTTTGATATTTAAGGCAAAATAGATGGGAATATTCATAATTAATAATGAGTAAACCAAGAGTTTAGTCTTTTTATTAATTTTTAAATCTAGAAAATTATTAAAAAACATGAAGCTGAAGTTATTTGGCAGGCGCCTTGTAATGCACATAAATAAATCTCTTTCAGCAAGTCCCTAAGGGTTTTAGGCAAAACTTTGTGAATGCCAAAGAGGAAATCTAAAAACAATTTCTGGCTTGGTAGTTGAGCCAAAAAATGGACATCAGGTCCAAAATACAGTATGAAATATTAGTTTTTGTGCTCAAGAATGAAGTGAGGGATGTTTTCAGCTCAGGACTGTCTAAGGAGCTTTCCAGTGAACCAGAGTAACAAAGATTTTAACCATTAACCATTTAACCATCAGGAAAAGCCTGACTTTAGGGATTTTACTGCAGCTCTTTGGAGGGAATCATGGACAGCAAGGCACACTGGGTTTTGGGGTTTTTTTGTTTTGGTTAGCAAAACATTTTGTCAGAACTTTCCCAGCCATTTTTAATTCAGGTCAATATGCAGGAAGGCATCAGTGGTCTAGAGAGGATTCACCAGCAGCCTGGGCTGTGCTGATTCTCCACAGAGGATATCCAGCTCATTCCATTGGGATCCCAGTGACATCTTTAAATTCCTTCTCCACATTTCAGGGCAAGCTGAGGGAGCAGCTAGAAAACAGCTCTGTGCTGAATATCCCCCAGAGCATTTGGAAATGGGGGCAGGTTTGGTGACAATCAGGCTTTGGAAATAAAAATCTGAACCACCTGCTCTGTGTCCCTGAAGGTGTCCCTGCCCATGGCAGGGGTGGGACTGGGGGAGGTTTAAGGTCCCAGCCCAAACCAGTGTGGGATTCTGTGACTCTGTGATTCTTGATGCTCCAAAATCACCAGTGTAGAGCTGGGGATAATCCTGTCACAGCTGATCTATTCACCCAGGGAACACACCAAGGACACACAGATTGAAGTGTTCTCCAGGCTCCTCAGCTTATCAACCTTCTGCAAAAGACCAAACTTCCTCATGCAGGGTTATAACATGTTCCAGAACAGAAAAGCTTTGTGGGCTTTACAGCAAATGTGGCACCAAAGGGTGTTGGAAAATCCGTGGGAGAGAAAGTTCTCCAAACAAGGTTGCATTTTAACCACTGCACTGATCATGGAAAAGGTTATCCAGCCCTGGATAACTTCCCAAGGAAGTGGTGGAGTCACCATTACTGGAAGTGCTCCAAATGTGTGCACATGTGGCCTTGAGGACAGGGTTGAGTGGTGACCATGGTGCTGGTGCTGGCTGATGGTTGCACTCGATGATCTCCAAGGTCTTTTCCAACCTCAGTGATCCTGCAGACAGCATTTTTAGTGAAGATTTGCTGCTTTGTCTCAGTTGATGGCAACCTCTAGTTACAAATAAACCAGAATTGGATCTCTTGAATTTCCACTCTGCTCCTAGCAGTGCCCTCCCCTCCAGCCCAGTTATCCCAGCATGGGCACACAGGGGGTGAGGTGGGAAGCAAAAGAAATACGAGGCAGGGGATTGCCAGAGTTCTAAGAATCATCTTCTACATAATTTTCAAAGATATCTGATCCAAAAAGAATCCACTGAATGAGCACAAAACCAGCAGATACTTTATGGAAAGTCTGCACTTGTGCTGCCATTTCCCCTGATGCAGAAGAGCAGAGGTTTCCTGCACACAAATATGAAAACTAAGATATTTTACAGAGCCCCAGCTCTCCTCATTCTCCTTACAATAAACTAGAGTTGTGGAGGGACAGACTTGCAGGAATCACACCAGACTTCATCTGTCTGTGAGTATTGGCTGCCTGCAGCATCTGCCCCCGCGAGGAAATTTGCATCTTCAAACAAAACATCAGCAGAATTGACAGATTCTTGTTTAAATAAGGTTTGTTCCAGCTTTGAGATTTCTAACTATTGTTATCAACAATACAAATGAGGGTTTATGGAAAGAGGATATATTAATTCCTTCCTTCCCCTGATTAAAAACATTGTACGGCTCGCTGCAATTGCAGAGTTGTGATTTTGAAATTCCCGTAGACACCGCTGTTCTTTTATGCATCACGTCACTTCCCGGCTGCCTTCTGCTGAAAATGAATGTAACAAAATCAAATGCACCACCTAAAAATTCCAGTGGAAATATTCCTTCCTCAGAGCTGGTTTGCAAGTGAGTGATTCTCAGGGAAAAACTCGGTGTAATTTTGAAAAGGGCTCACACAGCTTAGATTAAAAATCCTCACAGGGTTTCTTGTTAAAAGTTAAAAACATTTCCTGAGCATCTAAACCAGGAATCCCCAGTCTTGCTCTCATCTTCCCACCCCTGGAGTTAATCCCAAAGTTTAATCTTTTGGTATCAGTAATCCTGATTTGTTCAGTTTGCTGAGATTGGTCAAATTTATTTCTGACAGGGACCTTGTGGGAGGACCTAGGGGACAAAAATGAGCCCAGTGACACCCACATGAGACATTCTCTGCACAGGAAAACTGCCTGATGAGGAAAAAGAGCCACTAATGGTGTTTTTGTTAATGAACAAAATTCAATCATTTATTGAAACTGTTATGAAAAATCTGTTTATTCATAGAATCATAGAATCACAGGGTGCTTTGGGTCATTTTGTTCCAACCCCTGCCTTGGGCAGAGACACCTTCCACTAGAGCAGGTGGCTCAGTTCTCCAGAACTTCCAGGGATGGGGCATCCACAGCTTCTCTGTGTAACAATTTACTTAATTAAAAGCACTCAGTATCTGACACTGACTTACAGAAAATTTTGGCTCCATGAGCTCTCTACTGAAAAAATTAGTAAAGACTAAATATGTCATTTCATGTTCTTCTTGTCCTGTGGGTTTCCACAAATATTTGGGTGGCAAAAGGCCTTTATTTATTTATTTATTTATTTATTTATTATCTCTATGGACACAAGTTCAAAAATTCACTTTGATGCAACTGGGTGCAGTTGGTGCTGAAGACTCTTGGCCAAAATTATCTGCTTCTCTCTCATTTAAGAAAAGTGCCCTTCCTTCCATGAAGTATTTCCCAAGTTTTTATTTAAAAAATATTCTTTTTGTCCTTTTTTCCCTTAAAAAAAAATAAAAAAGAAAAAAAAA
>VXBI01014219.1:1052-18093 GCA_013397375.1 Toxostoma redivivum
GGCAGGCCCCCGCGCCTGGCCCCTGTCGCCCTGGCAAGTTCGGCGGCGCGGAAACACCCCCGCGGGGTCGGAGCACCTTACCTGTAGGCTGGCACTCCTCGGGGAGCGGTGGGATGAAGCGGGGGGAAAAAAAATGAGGAGGCAAAAAATAATAATAAAGCCACCCCAGTTTCCGAAATTGTACCGCTCGATCAGGTTACTATGGAAATCGTCGCGAGGAGGCAAAAAAAAAAGCCAGAAGCCATCCTCATCCTCTTTGCCTCCGCGAGGGACCGCGGCGCCGGAGCCGCTGCCTCCCCGGGCGCAGGGCTGCGCGCTGCCCGCCGCCGGCCCCGGCTGCTCTCCGCCGGTTCTCTCCGCCGGTCCCGGCTGCTCTGCCCGTTCTCTCCGCCGGTCCCGGCTGCTCTCCGCCAGTGCTCTCCGCCGGTTTTCTCCTCTGGTCCCGGCTGTTCTGCCCCGGTTCTCTCCCCCGGTGCTCTCCGCCGCCGCGCACCGGCAGCGGCCCCGGCCCCAGCCCCGCGCCGCGCCGCGCCGCCAGCGGTTCTGCCCTCCGCCGCACAGCTGGAATTTAAAGGGGCCGTGCTCTCCGGGCTCCGCTGCCTCCGCCGCCCAGGGCCGGCTGGGTGTGCCTTTGTAGCCTAAAGTTTCCCGCGGGTGCGCTGAGATACGGGCATCCGCAGGGACACGGGGGATGAGGGAGGGACGCGTTTGCTGTGCGTAGCCCTGGGCGTTATGATTTATTATAGGCTTAACAGCAGGATCCAAAGGCCTCAACAGAGCTCAGTTGCAATGAGCGTTGCACGCAGACACGGATAAGAGGCAGCCCCGGCCTCTGAGAGCTCGTAATGTGAGCAGTGAGGACAGACAGAAGGGAAAAAAACTGTATTAAATGCATGAGAAAGGGTTGAAAACCTCCTAACCACCACAGCTCGGAAATCATAATTTTTAAATTGCAACTAAAAGACTCAAAAAATACAACAAACAATTCTGACACAGATCATCCTGTCCCTTAGAAGCGTTTGTCAAGCCTGCCTGTTCTGAGAAGTAAGCTTGTCCTGCAGGACACTCTGGCAAGCCTGGAGGCTGGATCCATTTGAAGCCCAACTGTGGAGAGAGCTGTGCCAACAGCTGCCATTCACAGGCACATGCAGACTTTGGCCTGACAGGGTGGACAGAGCTTAGCAGCCCTTGCCATCACTTCACTCTGCCCTATCTGTTGCCACCTTCATCCCTCACATGCTGCTCTGCTCTGTCCCAGTCCTTCATGACACATTTCTCACCACAAGCCCTCTCTGTTCTCTAGCAGCATGAGATTCTGCTGCTGATCTAGGATCTAGCACCTGAAGGTAGGGTTTTCACCCCTACAGAATATATTCCACAAGTTTCTGCTGATGGGGAATGAGACTTCTAAGTTATTCCCGCTCTGAAAAATGTCTGCCTGCAGAGCACAGGGGAATCCCACCCTTGCTCTGTTGTTGCAGTCTAACACTATATGTGCTTCAGCTCCAAGGAAAGGGGAAAAGTGGGGAAAAAAGTCTTCAGATGATTGCCTTAAACACCTATGAAGAAAAGGAGCCCCTTCTGGAGTAAAAATGTGAATATATTCTTCCCAGAGGAAGAACATCTTGCAAGTCATACGTTAAGGGAAGATGGCTTGCAGTAATTGGTATCCATGATACCTGTGGGTCTTCAAAAAACCTTCCTCTTCCAGTCTATCAACGAGTCAAGCCTTGCAGCTCTTTATTTTGCACAAATATTCATTAGTGCTGGTCAGCACAGCTGAAACTACCCCATGAGGTGAGGGAATTGGCTACTGGAGGCATGTTTGGATGCAGGAGTAAGAAATAAACAAAAGAAAGAAAAAATCTCTCCTACTGAGCTGTGTGGTATTTCCCCATTCTGAATAATGCCTGACATTTCAGCTAGCTATTTCTATTTAAGAAAGCAAGAGGCATAAAATATACAGCAGCTTGCAGCCTAGTGAGAGCTTACTAGTGTTAAGTAATAAGAAAGATTATTTAAAAGGGCTGACCAAAAGGCAGGAATTGACATCCACATTGTTCAGGAATACAGCATTCCAAATATCATCATCACTTGAAATATTCCTACCAAAATACCACCATCACTTAAAATATTCCTGAAAATAAATACGGATAGATTTTGACCATTGTTTACACAATGAAACACAATGGGACATCTGAGGCTGCCTTTTCTTAAAGCTGTGATACAAGAGTGGCTGAGTATCTTAAAATTAGAATTACAAATACATGAGTGAAGATCCCAGGTGACCAACATCTTTCAGAAATGACAATCCCTGAAGTGGATAACCTGGAGGTTATTTCTTTCAGTGCATGAAAGGCACAGAGCAGTGAGTTATCTCAGCAGTCTCTGTGCTGCAAGACTTCTCCCTGAAAGGTTAATTGGGTTAGAGGTGTAATTTTTACCCAGCAGAGATGTGCCAGCAGAGGCCTCTAATGTAGATGCAGTTCATATTGACAGAACTATGGTTTTGTTAGCACGACATTTTTCACCATGGTGTGGAGTAATTTCATGTCACCAGCACAAAGATCAGACCTGGTGGTCCAGCCACCTCTGGTCAGCCACTCTGTCAGTGCAAGATGCAGACCCTGGTGCCAAAACAGACAGCAGCATGCTCAAAGCTCCCACCTCCTTTTCGCCAATGGCTACTCTGGAATTGCTGGTCTTTTTCATAAAAGGTTTTGCAAATGGATAGAATATTTTTCTGTTTCCTAGGTTCAACCATTTAATCATATGCCTCAAGCAGTTTTAGGTTCCTGTGTCTGGCAGCGAAACAGTAACCAGTCCTCTAGTTCTATAGGAAGTGATATTCCAGAGAAGAGAAATATATTAAAAGTTTACTTATTAGCAAGAATTTTCTGCAATGGCTTTTGTAGTTTTACTCAGAAAATGTCTAAATAATTGTCTATTTTTCCCTTTGTTGCGAAACATTTGACTAACAAAGCATGGTGCAGAATAAAAAGGTGATTCTCAGACAGCTTTAGAATAAAATGCATAGTTATAACTTTAATATATGAAACTTCAACACATTAGTTACATTGTCGTTTTCTTCTACACGAACTACAAACAAGTATGGTGTTATCACTGACATGAGATTAAATGTAAATTTATCTCAGGATATAGAGTAATTTGAAATTGCAATATCTTGGCTTGTGTATTTAAATACAATCAATCGTCTTAGCTATCGTAAGTTTATGTAAGCAAATGACCAAACAATGACAAACTTACAAAGGCAAGCTAATGTATTATCTCTGTGGACTTTCAGTCCTTTTAAAATTACATTACCATATGACCTGTGACCTCATTACAAAGACTAAAGGAGTCTGCTATCAACCATAAAGATTTAAACATCGCTAGTCAAATACATTAGCACCTTTTGTCTGTTAAATCCCCATCTCAGACAAAAACCTGTTTATATGACTTTGGTGTCAAGTGACAGCAGAAGAGTGTGCTTCTCCATCCCCAAAGATGCTGTATTAAAGCAAAAGTCCCTTGCTACAGCAATATTAAAAATTTGAAAACACCGAATACTAAAGTTTGTCTCAGAATGTTAGCTTAATCATTCTGAATAGTCTCAGTATTTTCTGCTATAAAATAAAGTGCAAAACCTTTTTAACTTGGCATGAAAAGTGTGGTAATCTTGAATCACACATCATATATTGGCATGTCTAAATGCAAAATTATAACTGAACTTTTAATATCTGAAAAAGCTTTTAGATGAAAATAACCTGGTAAAGCTCAGGCATTTCACATCTTGCAGGTGAACCTATAGGGGAGGTCTGTGTCTTCTTTCTGCACAGATACTGGGCAGGACAAATAACTGGCATTTGCAGAGCTCCTTCCAGATCTACAGATTCCAGAAGTCCATTTGCACCTCTGCACTTTAACTTTACATTCCCCCAGATACCTGCTGTGGCTGTTTGTGAGATCCTTCCTGCAGGCACTGTGGCAGAACTTTCTCCTTCCCTCACATTTTCCAGTTTGTCACTCTGCTGAGCCCAGTGTGAGTCTGTGTTCCTGATGCCCTGGTCCCTCCCTGCCTCAGCAGAAGGAAAGCACTGGTGGAAGATGCAGAGGTGCTGGGTGTGCAGAGGGCCTGTGAACTCCAGAGCCAGCAGCCTAAGCTCCAGGCCACATCCTCACCGGGTAGTGTGCACAGCAGGATGGGAAAGCCTAGATAAAATTCCATGTGTATTCTAAAACCATGGGCACTACGTTTACAACAGGTAACACCAGGGAAGGGAAGGGAAGGGAAGGGAAGGGAAGGGAAGGGAAGGGAAGGGAAGGGAAGGGGAGAAAAGAAACCACCTTTTTTACTACATTATTAAAAATTCCTATCAACTGAATGTCCTGATAACTGAAGTCCTTTTCTTAAGGCCTAATAAAAGGATAAAANGAAGGGAAGGGAAGGGAAGGGAAGGGAAATAATGGAAAATGAAAAGGAAAAAGGAAAAAGAAAAAGGAAAAGGAAAAAAAAGGAAAAAGGAAGAGGAAATAGAAAGGGTCTATCAAGAACAGACAATTCCAGTCTCCATCAGAAGAATGACTCAATAAGACATTTCAGATCATCTGTTTGTTGTTAGGATTGCCTTACCCCTTCTTTGTTTAAGTGCAGCCACCTTGTAAGAACTATCCTCCTTCCAGGTTTTGTCAGTCTCCTTCTTTCTGCATTGTTGGCCCTTTTAGGTGATTTTCAGCATTTTTTTCCCATAAATGGAGCTTATTATCAAATTTTCTGAAACACTGTTGATATTACAGTTTTCACTGATTAAGGGCTGTATTTTCCAACTGAAAGTATGTTCCATTTTAAAGTGTGATATTGGAGTCACCATCCACTGGCATGTCCATGTTTTCTACAAGGACACACAGAAACTCAAGACTAAAGCACTACTGATTTCAGGTGGCAGGGATGTCTCATAAGAGGCAATGTGACCGGGAAAGTTACTTCCATTCTTTTGTTGTAACACCAGGCATGGGCAAATTCACAAAAATGTGTGTTGTGGAAGGGAAATAGGAGAGAGAAATTGTGTTTTGCCTTGGGAAAAAAATAGCTGCAGTAGTTTCCAGATTTCTATTAGCATATTGATATAGTTTGTGTATTCTGGAGAACTCCCAGTTATATTGTGACATCACCTTCTCCTCTCCAAGATGTCTTCAAGACCCCTAGCTTTTTCCTTAAGGTTCAGGGAATAATCCCCAGAAGGCTTTAATCCCCACTGAAAGCAAATCATGTATACTGATCTCGTGTTTACATGTACACAAGCACACGCACACACGCATCTATGGGGAAAAAAAATTACAAAGTCAAGCATTCCACAATTAGGAAATAACACAATTTAAATTATCTGCCAAACATAACTTGGCCACTTAAGCCTAGTCATACTCCTAAATGAGCTCATATAAGACTTGGTGTACCTGTTGGAGGATATTCACTTGATGAGCATCTTCTCAATTATATCTTTTATTCTAATTACTCACTATATAGTCCTGTAATGTCTTTATTATGCCCTGTAGGCAAAATTTTTGCATATCTATGTCCCTTAGTAGTGTAGGCAGTAAAACTTCATTGTTAATTAGCACATGGGGAGTTACTGAAAACAAAGGAGAGGAAAGTTCCCTCACCAATTTCCAACATTTACACCACTTTGGAGAAGAGGCACAACGAAAGCCTGACCTTGCACTTGGATCTCTGCATAGCTGAGGATCATCGTGCCCTCTTCCCTGCTGGGGAAGGCAAGGCTTGGCTGCCTGCAAATGTGTGGGTGCACAGGAGTGCATGGTGATATGTTCAGAAAACAGAACTGCTGAAATGCAAGGCACCCCTGCAGCATCTGGACAAATGTGGATTTCCACATTTGATAGTTTGAGCAAGTTTTGAAATGGGTTTTCACAGTGAAGATGGAGTCTCCAGCACCTTTCCTTTGGGCTGTTTATGGAGAAGGCACTGCACAGAGCATCTCGGGCTTACAAAATGGCTCCAAGTGGAGACGTTTCTATAGAATGGTGAAGGACATATCTATGATTAATTCACCAGCAATTTTCAAATACCTGCTCTAAAGCTGGAGTTACTCAAAGAAGAGAGGACAGCTTCAATACTTGTAAAGGAGCATAATTTTTTCCAAGTCTCATTTTCACATGTAGCTGAATTTTTCAACAATTTTGGTTTTTATCACACTATGGCTGCAAAACAATCTGTTAGAAGTATCTAAAAACAGATATTAGTAGGAAAAAGTAATTTAAACATCTATTTCCTCTTGCATTAGCAATTGCAATATGACTGAAGAAGGGATAAACTCTGCAGTCCCTTGAACCAAACTAATGACTTCTTTAACAGCATGCTCCAAGTTTTCTATACTTCAAGCTTTTCTAGAAAGTTCACTTTCTTAATTTCTGCTATTTGTGTCAGCCCCAGACCCTGTATGGTTTATACCGGCTGCATTCAACAGAAGGGATACCCAACTGGGGATACAAATTGCCTGCTGAATAGCCCCCTCTGACTCTATGCTGTTACTTTTGACCTCAGATGGCACAGAAAATGCTCTCCAGTTGACTTGCTTCCAAATGCCAAAAAATCACCCAACCCCCAAACTTCTAAACATAAAACAGAAGGAAAGTTAAATTATTTAAAATAACACTGCAAAACGGTTGTATCAAAAATAGCAATAAAAAATGTTATAAAAACTGTGCCTCCTGATACATAAAGATACCTTGAAGAATGATTTTGTGTTGTTTATAGAAGAGTTTATATACATTAGAAATTAGTTTCCATCATTTTCTTACTGAAAACAGTGTTTTCATAGGCAAACAGAATTTTTTCCTATAACTGGATAACTGCCTGGCAGGCATAAATAAGTTTCTGTCAAATTCACCATTCTACCATGGATACCAGAAAACAACTTGGGTTGACATGGACATGGTTTTGCTTCCTTTATTAATCTTTCAATTCTTCGGTTCTCACATGACCTGGATCTCTTCTGATCTTCTGTATTTTAACAGAAGCTCTTGCCAGAACACTCTTTCAACTTTATTTGTAGTTGCAATGCAAGAGGCCTGCAACTCTTGCTTTAATTTGGGACAGGACTTGTTTCTTCCTGTAACTGAAGACAAACGGCAGACATCACCTCCCTTATTTCTCCTGAAGTAATGCCTCAATTCTCTGTCTAGGCCAGCTGGCTAAATTATTTCCTTTCTAAACAGTCAAGTTCTGCTGCATATAGAGGGTTGTGATTTTTTGTGCTTAGTATAAGCAAGCACTGAGAGAAGTGATGTACTGGGAAGAGTATTCTCTGCAAGATACATATGATATCCTTTCTGCTCCATGTGTTCCTGCTGCAGCCTCAGCTGAAGCTGTAGGTCCAGATTTTGGTAAGGGTTTGAAAAATGTTGGGCACCACTTAGGGTCAATTAGACTAGCAATGACCAGAGGTTTAGAAATTGCATCCTGTAGAAAAGGGTTTTGTTCTCAAAAACCCCTAAGAGGTACAGGGACATACAGACCAGAAACCTGGTCTTTCCCTTACATTAAAAAGGCTCCTAGCTAAATTTCTGGGGCTCTGTATGCCAAGATAAGAGAGGCTTGTCAAAGTAAAGCTAATAGTCAGTCAAAATTCCTTATTCTTTATCCCAGCTGAACAATGGAAATGTAAAGCGCAAATTAAGGATCAGAAAGGAGAGAAAGAAAATATGGTGTAAAAAGATTCTAACAGAGGCTCCTGACTTTGTCATATCAACAGTTGAAGTTAAAAGGTTAGCAGAGGTTGACCTGACTGTTAGTGTTTCCTCATCATTTCATTTATGAAAAAGAAGGCAAGGTTATCATGTTAAGTCATTCTGCTTGAGTGGGACAACTTTATACTCCAAATATACAAACTCCAAAGTGGATCACACCAGAATATTTCTCTCAGACTGTAATTGGAGTAGATCCATTTGTTTGTGTAATTGCCCTCACAGTGGAAATCCATGCCTCTGTATTTGCACAACCGCAATTATTTTCTAAGAATGAACCATCTGCATTTTAATATCCTGTAGATTCAGTGCAACACAGCATATTAAAATATCTTGACCTTTTCAGTGTTCCATAAATTGATTGTCTGGTTGTTCCAGTCCTCCCTCATTTACGGTCCTGGAAACCTTAGAAGAAGAGGCAACATGACTATCTCTGTGTGGCATCTTGTATATTTATCAGCATTTTCAGAATCACACTGCTGGTCTCTTGAAGGCTTGACAGGAGTTACATACTGTGTGCCTGAGGTGCAGTAGCATATAAAATCATGCCAGAAAAGGCAGGGATGAGTGCCACAGGTGGGCTCACATGGTCCACCACAGGTGATCCTGTTGAAGGTCACATTGCTTGACCAGTATTGTTATCAAATTGTGATATCTCCAGTGAGTTACTCTGACAGACACATAAACCTCCAGCTAAATAAATATCATGTGTCACCTTCAACCAACCAAATGTAAGTGTTTAATTAATGTGCTTTTCCTGAGTAAATTAAAAAACAGAGGGAAAAAGCTTCTTTGTTTTTTTTAAGGATGAATAAAGCAGAAAATGTAACACCAGATCTAAACATGAAAGGGAAAGAATCCTCTTAAAGCTGAAGATGCAGTGGTAATGCAAAGCAAGAAAATGATTATTCATTTCCAGACATCACCCTCAAACTGATGGACTAGTGAAAAGAAGATACAAATTATAATAATTGCAAATGCTGGAGGAGGTTGCAGGGAAATAGCAGTTGCCACTTTTTCATTGCTTGTCCTCCATCAAAGAAGGGAGAGGGAAAATTCACATTTGGTAGTGTTCATTACAATTATTACACCCTCAAAAAACTGCCCCCAAAACCATAGAAAAATCAGTAAGCTCTGAGGTGCTTCAAATTCTTCCTCTGAGACTAAATGTGGAAATTTTTTCAGAAGATGCTTTTACACCGCCACATGTGCCTTCAGGTGCCACATGTGCCTTGAGGTAAATTCCTCTGCCTAGTGAGTGTGGAGCTGAAGAGGCCATTACTGCTTTAGCAGCTTCCTACAAGCATAGCTCAAACCATCTCATCTTCCCCTTGAAGAGCAGCAGAAAGAGCTGTTTTGTGTCAAGCACTGAATGGAATTGGACACACATGAAGTGACCTGCACTGCTGAAGTGTGGCAGAGCAGGTGGGCATGTCCTGCAGCTCACCCTGTTACACTGACCACTACCACCCCACTGCTTCTGACAAATCTCTGTGTCAGCTGTGGCCAGGCTCTTCTGTGTTCAGACATGCATCACCATTTGAAGTCTCATATCCAATATGGGGTGTGGGGAGTGCTGTGAGACTATGAGACAAACCATGTAAGAGCCTGAAACACAAAGGAGGCTTCAGTTCCTTTCTTCTCTGCATCCCATGGAGAGCAGTGCTGTCTATCCAGCCTCCTGCTGACAGCAATACCAAAATGAAAAATAATCATGTTAAGGCTAATCCAGACAAAACAGAGCAGTTGTTTATGGGAAGAGGAAAGCACGTTTAAGAATTTTATCCTTGTTTCAAAAGCATAAATCTTAAGATTGTTAATAAGTGTCACTCTCAAGTTTTTGGACTTATTGGTTTTGGATTCCCATTGACCTATCAAATGTGATGAGTAAAACTCATATGTCTGTCTTCAATTAATACGAACATTTTGAATAAGCCACGAAGAGCTAAATCTGGTCACTGCAATGTTGATGTTACTTCCTGCAGATCTGCTGCTGAAACTGGAGCTCTTTGAATGCTGACCAGTAGAAAATGTACCAGCCTTTTACCTAGCAATAAAGACCATCATGGGCTGATCATTAGTAATAGTAATCTGCACATTTTCCTTCTTCTTTGTTCAATGTAGAACCTAATTCAAGGCCTCTCTTCTGGTAATCAAACATTTCACTGCAGCTGGATTATACTGTTTAAGGCATTATCTGTGGATATGTTACCAGTGCTACCATTTGTGCCTTAACAGAGACTGGACATCATCCCATTATCCCAACATAATAGAAGGAGCATAATGGTCAGGATGCAAAAAAGTATTTATTGCCTACATTACCCACAGAAGAAAAAAACCTGGGACATCTGTGGTGGTATAATTTGACTGACAACCAAAAAGCTTGCAGAAACATCATACTGTGGCTTATTGTGAGAAAGGCAGGGGAACAGAGGCAGGCATCTTCAGGCAAAAATAATCACAGTAAGCCAGAAAGAATGGAAACTTATACAAGAGATTGACCCTCTATAATGATGGAGGTAAATGCTTATATGAGTATGTATCTCCAAATTGTCTGTTTTATCTCCAGTGAAAAATTAATATCTGAAGGCCAACCTATAAGACTGATGAAATAACAGTGGGATGAAATAACAGTGAAGTGTACTATTGTGATGTGTTATTTATTTACACCATTCATGTTATGTTCATTAACCTCCAGCCAACATGGGGGATCTGGAGTAAACAGGAAACTGTCTTGCAAAGCTTGCTATCCAAGCCAGTGGTAAAGGAGTCAAGGAGAGGTACAAAGTGTAGGGTCATACCCATGCTCACATGAGAGATGGGTGCCAGAGCCAGAAAACTGACAATAAATTCACAGTACTTGCATCTTACACTTGGCAGACAGGCTGGGCAATTCACAGTTCTTAAAAGGGACAAAATGAAATATTCCTCTTGATGTCCAAACACTCTAACACATAAAAACTGGATGGTATGACTGAGGGAAAAAAAAAAGAGCCCGTGTATCTGAAAATTTGTTCAGAGACCTTTTCATAAATATAAAAATGATTTGGTTGTTAGTTTGAGGTGGAAGCCATCGTATATGTCCACCTATAGCCTCTCCAAAGTCACATACAGCATAAATGCCTCACTGGCGAATTTCAAGCTAGGTCAAAAAGACAGAGAATGCCAAAGGAGAAGGATATTTCTTTCTTTGGTATCCACTATATATTATTTTACCTCCCTTGTCAAGGTTTTTCATTGATTTCTGAGAGAGATTTGGCCAGAAATAGTTTGAGAGGATGGTGCTTATGAATTTGTGTGTATTTTATTGCTAGGATATACCGCCAATATATGACACATTTCCAGATCTTTGAAATCATATGTGCTCAACACAAAGTGAGAAGGGTTTTACTCATAAAACTTAGTTAAAAGGAAGTGTACACTTTTCTTTCTGGAAAATAAGAATGAGTCATCCATGCATGCATTTGATTTCCAGATCCAAGAGTCTGCAGTCTAGACTTACAGTTTTCATTTTTCTGTACACCTAATCAGTCTCTACGTAGGCTGTTACATCCCGCTGTCAATAGAAGGTTCATGAGGATATAAAAAACAGAGCAGAAGGTACTGGGGTTTTCTTCCAGGTGAGAAGGTGCAATCATTTTCCAGAGTGACTACTAAAAAAAACCCAAAAACTGTGACCTTTAAGGTGAAGGACCTTTTAGTCATCTCTGTGCCTCACCCACAGAGAAATGATTGCCTATTTCTGCTCAAGTCTGCATAAATTCATTTCTGCCTCCTCAGGGTAAGCAGGCTTTTAAGACAGTAGTTGTACTCTCAAGTAACAATTTAATTTGGTTCTGAGCTCTGCAAGACCTCCAAAGGAATGGGGGATGATTTGCCTAAGAGAGATGCTGTATGTGCTGACAGGTGGAATAAGGGACTTAGGAAATGAGAAAGTGGTGATGATATATAGCACTGTGTTATAAAAAGGAGCCTCAGAGAAGAGGTTTCTCTTTCTTGACTCCATGTCCTCAGAGTGGAGTCCATGTTCTCCCTTACTGCAAGGCTGAAGGAGCAAAAAAACCATCAGAAAATATATATATACACACACACATAGAGCAAGGAGCAATCATTGCTTCATTGAGTATGTCCTGGGTTGTGTTTATTTTTCCCAGTCACTTCCTAGGACGTCAATGATTGAATGATTTTAGGAGTGAGTACAGATCAAGGTGTGCATTGGACTCAATTGTCCCAGATAGGAGGGAGACAGAGGAAATCCTTCTGCTCCTTGTACAGATCTCAGGTGAAATAGCGTCTCCTTGTTTCTCCCTGAAGCAGAAGAGGAAATAAGGCATTTTCCTGAAGACAAACAGGAAAGAAATGTGGATTAAGCAGCAGCTGCCCAGTAGTCAGTGCAGCAGGCAGTGCATCACTTTTCCAAAGATTTGCTGGTGTGAATCACTGTCAGAGACAGCAGTGCATGAGAGCAGGCTGTGGAGAGTGTCCTATGCTGGTCCTCCATCCTGCCACCCTCAGCATTCCCAGTGATCTCCTCCAGACAATGTCAGACAGGAATCAGAAATTAGGAGTTTAAAGGAGAATGCTCTGCAGCCCTAAAGCTGCAGCCCTGTCCTTTAAAAAAAGATGGAGAAGCTCCTCACCAGCAGGAATGGTGCCTGCATTACTATGTTCCTCCAACAAGAAATTATTGTAGCAGAAAACAAAACCGATGGATGCAGCTAATTAAAAGAAGAAGAAGAAGTTTCAATTTCTGAGTAAAAATTACACATGGACACAGTTATAGTTACAGCACGGTCACACTGTCCAGGTGTTCTCTAATTCTTAAGAGAGCTGTGGTGTAGCAAATTTGAGTAAAGTAGCAGTGTCTTCCAAAAAGCAAACTATTTTCCATCAATATCCAAACTAAAGCTGTCATTGCACCTGTCATCAAAGCAATTAGTCACTTACATGGGGCTGCAGGGGCAAAACATTGCTTGATCTGCTCAAGTCCCCCACTTTTCTTCTGTGACATTTAAATCCTGAGAAGATATAAATAACCTATGTTTACCAATTCAGTTGATATTTAGCTTTGAGCAGTATATTAATTCATAATAAGGAGCAAAGAGAGCAACAAAAGAATAAATTACCAATAGTAGAAATGAAAATAATATACAGGCAAAGAAAGGCAGGTCATGAAGCAGGTGAGAGCAGCCATCCCACAGGTCCCATGAAAATCTGCCCTGAGTGGTCAAACTCTCTGGTCTTCAGCACATTTCCATTCTTCCCTGCTTCAGGTGCTCTGTACTTCTCACGTCCTCCTGCCAAGGCAGAAATAAGCTGTAATGAGTACTTAAACCCAAATCCTCAGTCTCCAAATATTAGTGAATTGCTATCCAAAACAAAAAGGCTGCATTTAAACCCCAGCTTGCTCGCTGGCAGTGCCTTCAGTGTGCGAGTCTAACGGAGCAAGGTGCACCAGGAGGGATTCACAGCAATGACACAAAGTTCAAATGTCCTCAATCTTCCCTTGGTGCTCTGTAAAGCACTGCCAGCGGGCAGCGATTTAGTCGCTTCAGTCACCCCGGTAAATAGTGCACTTGTTTCCTCCTCCTTTTTTGTCTTTCAAGGTCTTCCAACCCAGCAAAAAGGCAGAAACTCCCAGAAATCTTGAGGTAAGCTGCAGCATGCTTCCAGGGATTCTGACCTTGCTATGGCTCACACAGGAAGCAAATCAGCGCTGCAAAATAGGACTTCTCTGCATTTTCCATGCTAACCAGAATATTTGAAAATAACTGGAAAGCTTGCTCTTTCAGAGCCATGCACAGCTTAGGCAATTTTTCCCAGGACTGTATATTGACACTACTTTCTATTTCATTATCTGTTTTCCTTGTAAACTAAGTTTTGTAGCTCTGAATTTGATTTCTGTTGTTAGTGCTTATTATGGCACCATGGTCATATCACAGTGTATCCAAGATAAGAGAGAGTTGTAGAGAAACATTTATGAGAACAATAGAAACTCTTGGGAAAGATGGACAAGCTCTCAAGATCTGTTTCTTCAGGTCTGGAAATATTTATTATGATTACTGCATTAAAGAGAGAACTGTAGGAGTGTAGAGGAAAATACCCATAAGTACTTCTGTCACCATCTTTAAAAAATCGTTTAGAGTCACCACCATTCAACTCAAACTCTTTAAAATGGCAGTTTACATATTTTAATAGTTGCTGGCAAGGAAAGTTAGTGCTCATGATCTTTCTGTAAGGCTGCATCCTGGCCACAGCTCATATAATCAATTTTCAGGCTCCTCATAATGTTTTCCTGAAGTATCCAAAGAAAAGAAATGCAACTCATACGGAAAGGATGTGAAGTAAAATCTGACATCAAAATTACCTGAGGTACTGTTGTTCCCTAGAAATGAAAGAAAATTAAAGACAACATAAAATACTAAAAGTATAGAAATATTTCTGTATCTGGCAGGGCAAGCTAGTACCACAATCCCAGGAGGTTTGTTTTCATTTTCATTATCATTACTGTATAGCCCACTCTTATGAAAAAATAGCTCTGTAAATTTTGGTTTTGTAGTTTTTAGCTTTAAAAAATTCCAGAAAAATTGGGGGGCAGATTTGGGAGTGCTTATTTTTTAAAGTCATATAAGTTATTATCCTACTGTGGCTACATCATGTTCTTATACTCATTTTCCAAATTTGACTATACATATTTAAAAACAACAGCAGATGATATTTTTTATTAAAAGCAACTACTTGAACCATGAGCCATTTTACCCATCTCTGGTACTGAATTTCTTTCCTTTGTCAGGTCTATACATATGTCAGTAGTTGAGCATTTTGCTTTTTTGAACAACTCTGTACAGTAATTGCATCTCTTATGGAACATCAAATCTTTTGGTAAAAAGACCACTATACTAAAGGAATACTTGCTCATGTAACTGGGAGATATAATCCAGAATAAATGCTTGGCACATGCAATAATGACTGAGATCTCAACATGTCCAAGTAAATTATTCAATTCAATTGTTAAATTTTTTCAACATGGAAAAAAAATTCCCACTGACCATGATTGTTGTTGATTTGATCTGTATCTTTGCAAACGTCCAAATTTTTAGTCAAACAACAACAACAAGAAAAATTTTGTTACTCCTACAAATATTTAAGCATGTTTACTGCTCACAGGGTACTGGAAAGTTACAAAAAAAAAAAAAAAAGAGAGAGAGAAAAAACAAGAGACAGCTGCTTCTGTGTGTCCTGCTTGCAAGTTTGTTCCTCACACCACTGGGGACAGAAGGGATGAACATCTGTCCCCAGGCTGAGGGACTCGTGTGGCACAGCACAGTCCCCATCTCTGCACAGTGGGGAAGATGGCTGGGGCTGAAAAAAGTCCCGGTTTATCTTTTTGAGGAAGAAAGAAAGAAAGGCAGCTGCAATATTTTCTTAGGAGTGGGTGACAGCTTGTGAAGTTGCTCTTTGATGAATGTATAGCATACCTGGAGGAAAAATAGGAGTTTGCCAAGTGCAGATATCTTCTATTCTCATATAACTAAAGCTGCTTTGATCTCAACTTGACAAGCAATGTGTATATTATACTACTGAAACAACTTTAGTCTTTTTAACTCAAAAAACAAATAGCCCAGGGACCTAAATCCACTTTTAGACACCTCCTCCTGGAGCTCCCACTGCTTTTGGATTGAGAAGCATGAAAGGTGCAGCAGAGGAGAACTCAGGAATGGCACAAGTGGTTCAGATCTTCGGACACTTGCAGATTAACTTTGTGTGTCTGGGTCCATGTTCCAGCCTGGATTTGGATTGCTTTCCAGGGGAATAGTAACAGTGCTGGTGGAACCATAAGAAGCCATGAAGTGTTTCCCTAATCTGCACTGACACTGACTTATATTTTATGTCTTTTTGCTTGCATTTCAGAGGGCTCAGCACTCTATCTATCTGTGGAAATTAATGATACATGTCTTTTTTTTTTTTTAAGATAGCCTATGATATCTAAAAAATATGATTTATAAACCCTTTAGTTGGCTTAATTGTAACTGTCTCACTAAAGTCTGCTTGAAATATTGGTAACTTTGATTCATTTATTGCTGAAATGAGAGCAGAATTCCCTGTATCTGGTATGCGCAATGCAATATCTGTCTGAAATTCAATAATGTAAGAAAGTTTGTGAAGAAAATCTGCCATGTGTTGTGACACTGAAGTTTGTCTTCTGCACATAACATTATCTTCTTCAAATATATCCTAACCAAATACCTACAGTACCTACATCAAAAATAGCAATTACAGATTCAACAATGTACATTTTAAAATTCTTAAATGCATATTTGTTTACTACATGATATCAGAGAGTGCAATATACTCTGACAGAAGCTCTCATACTTCCATTTGTACTTTACAGTTTCCACTAGCTTCCATCTAACTTCCAGCTTTGATTTACCTCTTGGTAGACTGTTTCAAAATTATTAACAATTTTTAGACTAAATCTAATCCTGACATTTAACAAAGGTAAAAAATACTTTGATTACTTTATTGAAAGCTGATTAAAATACAATTTTAGACATTAAGTTCTTTAATAAAAATATTATATTTTAGTGGTGTAAGATAAAAATGTGTTGTGAAGGATTTGTTACAAATATTTACAGAAGGAAGAAACCTCTGCAAAAAAGTCTTTTCAGCTGGTCCTGCTGAGAAGTGACTAAAGGAAACTCAGTTACATTGCACATGACATACTGAACTGCATGACAGCACTGTAGTCTTGGGGAAGAATATTTGTTTCATCTCCATCCTTCAGCTGGGGCACTCAGTGTTGATCAATCTGTTACCTTTGCTTGAACTGATCCTTCTTTCTCCAAAGCAATTTACACTTCTCTGGTAAATATGGGAAACAGAAACAGCTGCTTACACTTTCCTGCTGGGAAGTTAAGTGAGCACTAAAAAACAAAGAATCATACAATGGTTTGAGTTGGAAAAGACCCTAAAGATAACTTAGTTCCAATCCCCCCCCTCCACAGGCAGGAATACTTTGCTCACAGTCCCAGACAACCTTGCATTGAACACTTCCAAGGATGGGACATCCACAACTTCTCTGGGCAACCTGTTCAGTGCCTCACCACCCTCTCAGTAAAGAATTTCTTCCTTGCCTCTAGTCTAAATCTGCCCTCTTTATGTTTGAAACCATTTCCTGTTGTCCTATCATGGCAGCCCTCATAAATAGTCCTACTTCAGCTATTTCATGTTCCCTTAAGGTACAGGAAGATGACATAAGGTCTTCCCAGAGCCTCCT
>VXBI01014236.1:4954-18586 GCA_013397375.1 Toxostoma redivivum
CCGCCACCACACCGGCCCCGTCCGGTGCCCGCTTCCTGTGGCGTCACTTCCGCTGCCGCAGCCCCGTTCCCACTGGGAGGCTGACACCAGGGGGCGTGCAGCCGCTCCCCGCCCGGGGGCCGCTCTATCCTGCTCCCCTGCGCTTTCCGGACTGCACGCGGAGCAGATGAGCTTGCCGGAAGCGCGGGGCCTCTCTGGGCCGCGCTCGCTGCCCTGGGAGGAGTGACGGCAGCGGCGGCAGTGGGGAAGATGGCGGAGGCGGCGGCGGCGGTGCCGCAGCACCGGTTTTTTTGCCACAGCTGCAAGGGCGAGGTCAGCCCCAAGCTGCCGGTGAGCCCCGGGCAGGGAGGGTAGGAGAGGGGGAACGCCGAGCTGCCGGTGAGCCCCGGGCGGGGAGGACCGGGGCGGGGAGCCCCGAGCTGCCGGTGAGCCCCGGGCGGGTGTAGGGGCAACGGTGATCCCCCAGTCACTCCCTGAGCCCCCTAAGGAAGGGGTGACCTCCAGCCCCCGAAATTGTTCCCACATGGAACAGGTGATACTCCCACCATCCCAGTTCTCAGACTGGAAGGACACTGGGGGATCTCCTGTTCCTCAGGGAAGCAGATAATCCCATTCCTATCCCGCTCCATGAGCAGCCAGCCTTTGCAGCGTCTGCTCGTCCGACAGAGTAGGAATTGTCCATCTCCTAAGTTATCCCAGTTCCTATTCCTTGGAACTGGGAGCATCCCAAATTTTTCTTTATCCTACATCCATCCCACGCCGGAGGATCCATTTTTCCCTCCAACATTCCCAAACCCACTTTTTAAAAGGAAGCATTGTCCAGCTCTCACTCCAACCCCTCCTTCCCCAAAAATTGAGCTTTCCTGGTGCCTCCATCACGTTCCTTGTTTATCCTGGGAGGAAAACTCCGTCCCTGCTCCTGGGGAAGCACCAGGGAAACACTTGAAATTTCATTTCCTTGGATCCTCCCCCGGCTCTTGCTCCAGTTCCCCTTTCAGGACCCCCCCCCCAGATTCCTGGCAGTGGAGGAACATGGCCCTGTGGCTCTGCCCACAGGCCCCAGTGGGAGCTGCTTCCCGTGGATTTGTCCTTGGAGAATGCCAACCCAAAAGGTGTTGAATTTTTTGGCCCAAAATTCCTTGGTTTGGGTCATTGAGAGGGATTGAGGATTAGGGATGAGGGCATAGAAAAGGAGGCACTGCCAAGCAGAACTTCTCCTGCACTTGCCAGCGCCAGAGGTGGAGATGTTGGGTTGGAGAATCCCCATCCTCCAGGAAGTCATCTGGAGACTTTATGCCTCTTCTTTCCCAACCACATGGTATAAGGAGGGTCTTGCAATGCGAAAATCCCTGTGGAATGAGAAGTTGAGCCTTGGAGGTGCCAGGGTGACTTTTATTTCCTTGCTTTCCGAGTGAGGAATGTGGGGATGGCAGGAGGGATGTGGAATTCCACAAGGTATCAATCCAATGCTAGGGTGGAGAAACCGAGTTATTCTGACTGGAGACAAGGGAAAGGAGGAAATTCAAGTTGGGATTAGAGCTGTGGATGAGCTGGTGGGTGCAGCAAGAGCCAAGGAAAACTTCTGCACACCTTTCTTTGAGATTCCATTTGCATCTTTCCATAATTTTTGGGTGGGGATCACCTGTAAAACCACCTGATCCAACTTTTCTGCCCAGATTTGGGATCAAATCCAGGCTGGCCATGGATGTGCCGCACAGCTGCAGCTGCCTCAGGAATGATCTGAGCTCAATCCTGGTGGGATTCTGGTTCTTTTCCTTCTGGGAGTCACAGATCACAAGGCTGGAGGGGAGTCAGAGTCATGGAATGCCACCAGATTCCTTGGAAAATCTGCTTTTCTTTGTACTATGGCTGGATCCCGCTTAGAGAATGAGGTCCCTGTGCAGATCCCAGGATGTGAGCATCCGGGAGGCTCCAGGATCATCCTCTGCATCTCTAAAACATCATTGGGGAAGCAGAGAGCTGATTCCAAGGCTCTGCAGGATCCCACACACCATCTGTTCCCATTCCCCTTCTCCCTCCCTCCAGAGCTATTTATCCCAAATGCCATTTTTATCTCTATCCAGCTACTGGGTGGGAAGCTGAGAGTTTCCATATGGACTCCAACAGAAAAAAGTATTCCAAAGCTTCCAGGAATGTATAAGCATCCCACCTGCTGGTGATGGTCTGATCCAGGATTTGGATTTGGAGTGAGCATTCCAAAAATTGAACATTCCATGTTTTGTGGAAGAGGGTGAAGGATTTTCAGGGATCTGGGAAGCACGGGTGAAGAAAAGAATCTTCTAATCCAGAGGGATTGGTTCTGGATGAGGATCTCACAAAAGTCGGTGCTCAAAGTGTGGGGTTTGGGAAGGCTCTGCCTGCGGGATGGGATCTGGAGAGGGAAGATCCATGAGAGAGGATCTTTGGAGTCTTTTTGTTTTTTCCTTGGTTTTCTCTGAATCGAAGCCAATCTGCAGCTCTGGAACAAAACCCTGGGAATAAGAGCAGGGACAATTTTTCTTCTTGGAAGGGATTTTGTTCCATTCTGCAGTTCCTGCCAGCGGCTCTTTTGCTCGCTGGTGCCCAGATTCCATGGGATTCGGATTTTGTGGTGTTGTTATCAGCTGCTTGAGATCAAGGACTGGGAAACTTCCTGAAGGGGAATTTTTCTTTAGAATTCCAAATATTTTGTGTCTAATCCCAGCTCCCTTTTGTCTTCCCAGGAGTATACCTGCCCCCGCTGTGAGTCCGGCTTCATCGAGGAAGTCACTGATGATTCCAGGTACCTGAGAATCCAGGGATAGTCAATGTCCAGGCATGTGGAGACACAATGCATCAAGTAATAAGGCAGTTTAGTGTGAAAAATGCCATTCTTGCTTTTTTTTTTTTAAAGTATTTTTCCCCTTTTTGTTTTTGTTTGTTTTTTGTAAAAGAAAAGCCTTTTTTGGACTTCATGATATTTTTACCCTTTTTGGTATTTTTTTACTCCTTTTGTCTTTCTCTCTTTTTTTTGCCCTTTTTGATCTTTTTCTTACTCTTTTTAGTATTTAGGGGAAAAAAACTTTTTACTTTTTTTGGGTGTTTGCCCTTTGTTTTTTTTAAATTTTTTTACGTTTTTTGGATTGTTTTATTTTATGCCTTCTGGGGAGGTTTCAGGGGGGATTTAGGAAGCACAGAGGGATTTTGGGAATGGGCCCTGCCCTCACTCTCCTCTCTTTCCCCAGTTTTTTTGATGGCAATGCCCTGGATGACAGCCCCTCCTCACAGTTTGCAGAGGTGAGTTTTCCTGCTTTTCCTGTTCTTCTGTGGCATTTTCCCCAGCAGCTTCTTTTCCTGAGTGAGGGAGTTTCCAGGAGATAGAAAATTGGCATTGGGACCCAGCTGGGTCCCTTCCCCTCTTCGTCTGGATCCATTTGTCCAAATTATTGCTTGGATATCGGTTCATATCCCAAAAATTCCCAAGTTTCAGGGAGATCCTGATCCCATCTTCCTGCCCGTGGAGCTTTGAGCTCCGTAAATTAAACTGGATTTGGAGATGGATAATAGTTGGCAGTTCTTCCCAGGGTGTAGTTGTGGACAAAGCTCCCGTCAGAGCAGCAGGAGGACAGGGAATGTTTATACGTTGGTTTTTATTTGTTAATCCAAATGGATTTGTGGGAGAGGGTCTCTGCGGGGTCTCCAGGCTCTGGCTCCAGATTCTTGGGGGTTTTCCTGCACTCCTGGAATGGTGTAGCAAGGAGACCCATGGGTCATCTCCCGCTTACCCTCAGAGAGGGTGATTGGGTAAATCAGGGAGCAGGTGGGATTTAGCACCATGGGATCCACAGCAGGGGCAGGGAATGGCATTATCCACATTGGCAGATCTCACAAAACAGCAGCATGAGGGGCACAGGACTGGGCAACGCGTTGGGGTGCTCCTGGGGAGACTCCAGGGACACCCCAGGGATATGGATACCATCCCTCTGTCCTTGAACATCCACATCCTCCCCATGGCTGTGAGGCCCCTGAGTGACCCCATGGAGCTGGGTGTGCCCAGAATTTTCCCTCCTCAAATTCGAGCCCTTGAAGAGGGAGAGACCAACCCCACAGCTTCCAGATTTATTGGGATTCGTGCAGAGTGGGGAGTTGCACTGGGGGTGTTGCAGCAGCTCTGGATCCACGTGGGCTATAATTAAGCCTTTTTGCCAGACTTTTTTTCCCGGGATCCATGACAACAATGGGGATATGCTCCGGTGAAGTGGACTCCGCTGCCTCTGCGTTCCCGCTGGGATGAGCACCAGAGCTGAGTGGGGATCATGTCTCCCATCTTCCCCCTCTCCACAGCTCTGGGACCACTTGGATCACACAATGTTCTTCCCGGATTTCCGGCCGTTTCTGAGCAGCAGCTCCCTGGATCCAGAGAGCCGGGACATGGAGAGGGGCCCTCCAGCCGAGCTCTGGGGGCCCAGTCGCCCCCCACGGCTGCCGATGCCCCGGAGGTACCGATCCCGGGGCAGCTCCCGCCCGGATCGCTCACCTGCCATTGAGGGGTGAGTGTCTTCTCCAGGGCAACCAGGAGATGTGGGGAGAAACCTGGGAAAGCGGGATCCTGTCACTTCCTGTCAGCCCCCTTAGCACAGTTCTGAGCTCTGTCCTGCTGCCTGCGGGACGGCATTCTCAGCACTCATATCCCGGCATGAGTTCCCATCCCTAATTCCTTTTTGCTCTCCCTCTTTTTTGGAGCTTTATCCACAAAATTTACAACTGTGACCCCTGTACCCATGGGAAAAGGATTCTCTGTTTTACTGCCTATTCTTTCTGCCGCAGTTTATTTGTTTATTTATTTAGCTTGTTCTTTCCATGTTTTTCCTTGGTTTTCCCTGTCCCAGTACCAGCTCTTCCATTGGAAGTCAAGGCATTCCCATTTCTCCCTCCCTGGGATGAGCTCATATGCCTAATTACTTCCTGCTGTCTCTCTCTGTTTCAGAGCTTTATCCAGGGATTTTTACAGTTGTGAGCCATGTAGTCAGGCATCCATAGAGCAGGAATTCCTGGTTTTCCTGCCCATCCTTTCTTCCACCATTTATTTACTTACTTAACTTGTTCTTCCCATGTTTTTCTTTCCCATGCCTCCTTTCTCAGGATAATTCAGCAAATCTTTGCTGGGTTTTTTGCCAACTCAGCTGTTCCTGGCTCCCAACATCCCTTTTCCTGGTGAGTAGCTAGTACTCCCACCAGTAACTAGCAGTAACCCAGCACCTAGGGGCTGGTTTGGGAATGGGGGGAATTCCTGGACTCTCCCATTGGCAGGAGCGGGATGCTGCACTCCAATCCTGGGGATTACGCGTGGGGACAGAGCGGCCTTGACGCCATCGTCACCCAGGTGAGGGGCACCTGTGCTGGGGGCAGATCCAGTGGCAGATCCCTGCTCCTGAGCACGGAATTTTTCCCTCTCCACAGCTCCTGGGACAGCTGGAAAACACAGGGCCACCGCCGGCAGACAAGGAGAAGATCTCGTCCCTCCCAACAGTGGCGGTGACACAAGAACAAGTCGGTGGGTGACTCCATCCCAGGATCTGATGGCACTTGGATCCTGGTGTTTGATATCCTGAGCTCCCCCATTACCAGTTTGTTCCCCATGGAACTGGGCTGGAAACTCTCAGCTCCCAAGCTTTGCTGCTGCCATCTCTGGTATTGAGTTCTCCCCAGGAATCTTGGAGCTCTACCATTCTCCAGAATGTCTGGGGAGTCCTAGAATGTGCCTTGAAGAGTTCTGACTCTTCCCATCCCTGTGATGGTTTTCCCATCCCAGATCCCTGTTGGTGCTCTCAGCTCATCACTTCCCTTTCAAACCAGCTCTCAACGTACTCTGCTCTGGAAACGTCATGGAAAACTGCCAGGAGGGGCCTGGGGGTGTCTCGGAACAATCCTGGCTTTGCAACTAAAAACCCCCTGAATTTTTCACCCCAAGGATCCCTCCCCCTCCCAGCTGCTCTGTTACCAGAACCCTACTCCTCCATTATGATTAAACCAAAACAGTTATAGGCGGGATATTTTTATCTCGTGGTTTTACACACCCCTCTATCCTCCTCTTCTCCGGGAAGCCAAGGAGTTGCTGGAATTCCATTGTGTCTGAGCCCACAGACCCCAGGCAGGCTAGGAATCATGAAATCTTGGAATATCCAAGTTGGAAGGGATCCCTGGAATTGCTGAAGGAGGTCAGCTCCTGGCGGTGTCTGTGTCAGCATCATGAGCTTGGAACAGAGGGAGAGGGAGTGGGATTTCAGCAACCTCCTGTGGCTGGTGACACCCAGCATCAGGATCATCAACCCATATTCCAGGCTGGGAAGTTGTGACGGGCATCCAAACATCCTTACTTTGATTTTTGTTTGTTCATGGTGGTGTACAGAGAACATTAGGAATTCCTTATGTTCCCTGGGGATTGTGAGGATGGATGAATCCTAGCTGGTGGAGCTCAGAGCTCATGTTCCCAGCAAGAATTCTTTGTTCCCTGGATGCTCCATCCCCTGTGGATTGTATCCTAGCCTGCAAATCCTAACACTTTGGTTCCTCATTAATCCTTGAATGCTCCATCCCCAGAGGATTTTGTGTGGATGGATGGATCCTGGCAGAAATTCCTTGATCCCTGGATGTTCATCTCCAGCAAACACAAATGACCTGTAAATCCCACAGCTCCTGTTCCTGGTGGGATCCCTTTGGTCCCTGGACACCTCATTCCCAGTAGACCCTACACAAGTGACTCCCAAATACCGGAGCTTTTACTCCTGTCCCCCTGACCTGCCATTCCCTGTTTTCTGCAGACACAGGGCTGGAATGTCCGGTGTGCAAGGAGGATTACACCGTGGCAGAGCAGGTCCGGCAGCTCCCCTGCAACCACATCTTCCACAGCAGCTGCATCGTACCCTGGCTGGAGCTGGTAAGATCCCAGAAAACCCGTGTATCCCATGGGATAACCCCCCAGGATAACGGCTCTGTGTTCCCCGCAGCACGATACGTGTCCCGTCTGCAGAAAGAGCCTAAAGGGGGAAGATTCCACCCGGCAAATGCCGAATCCTGATGCTTCCGACAGCCCAGTGCAGGAGCGATGGACTTTCTGACCCTTCTGAAATGTTCTGGAGCGCTCCAGAGGGTTCCAAAGGCCAGAGCATCCCTGCTCGAGGTGTACATTGTCTGAGAATTCCAACAACCCCCTCCCGAGTAGCAGGAATTAGGGGGCCCACCTTGTGGGATTACAGCACCAAGCGCTCTTCTCCCAGGAATTTATCCTTCTGCTCCATGGAATTGCCTCGTTAGTCCTAAATTGGGAATTTTGGGAGTGATTTGATTTCATTTGTATCAGAAAAGGTTTTTTTTCCAGTGGGGCCTAGTCTGGAGAGGGGTTTCAAGTCCCTCATAGCCTTCTCTGGAAAAAGGTTGGGATAAAAAGGGGATTTTTTGGAATCTTCCTACACTGCAGGAGATTGGGATGTATCCACAAGAGATTTTATTGCCCCATGTTGGATGGAATCCTTGGGGTCTATAAAATCATGGCAGGTAGAAGAAGGAAGGGTCTGGAGCCCTTCCTTAGGGGGGTTGGACTCTCAGGAGCCCCCATGGTCCTGGGAAGGCTCTGGGAATGCTGTGGTATCAGGAATGCGCTGAGCAGGATTTTGTCTCATCCTGGACTATTTTTGGGGTTGATTTGGGTTTTTCTGACCCTTTTCCACATGCCTGTGGCCCCAGGTGTGTCCAAACCTCCCTCTGCCCCCACAAGTCATTCCAGGCAGGAATTGGGGACCACTCCCCTGCCCTCCCCCATAAGTTAAGGAAACTCTTTATTTTTGCTGATTCTTTGGTTGTTTTGAGAAGTTTTTCCCATTTCTGTGACTTTTTTCCAGGTCTGAATCCTGGGAGTCATCCTCTTACTCGTGGTATCCACTGACTGCCCTAGGGGGACATTGTGGGGATGACATTCCCAAACCCCTTGGGCTCAGTGGCTCCACATCGATTTAATTCCTTATTTTCTTTGCTCTTCCGTCCAATAAAGGCCTTTCTCAATGAGTTCCCCTTCCCAAGTCATCCTTGGAGCTGGGAAAGGGAGGCAGGAGCTGGGGTACTCCGGGATGGGGAGTGGGGAGTGGGGAGTGGGGAGTGGGGTGCAGTGTGCAGAAATGAGCTCAGGAAAGGCTTTTGGGGAAGGAAAACTCTGATTTGCAGTATTTGTTTCCTAGGGTGGATATCCTAACACTTCCTGCTCTGTTGGGACACATTGTCCCTGTCCTCCCTCCCTGCTCTGCTGGAAGCCATTCTGGACACCCCAGTCCTGGGGCAGGAGCTAGGATAGGACTGTGGATCCACAGAGACTGGGAAAATCCAGCTGGATCCCGAGTTTATCCCAGTGCTTTTCTCTCTAGCATGTCCCCTGATGGGGGTTTCTGAGGGGTCACACCCACTCACTCCCTGCTTCCACTTCCCTCTTCCACATAGTGCTGGAAATCAGGAATTCCTTCCCTGTGGTCCTGGATTTAACCTGGATTTAAGTCCAGAGCCAGTGGAAGCTGGGTTTTGGATCTCCCTCTGAGTTCTACTTAGCATCAGTCCAGAGGGTTTTCGCTGAATCAGGAAGCATTCCTGCTCCCAGATCTGCATGCACAGGGATGCAGACACGGCAGTACCACAGGCCGGAGCTTTATTGCTGGAGCTGCTCCATTCCAGCTCTTTCCCACTTTTCCCACGTCCCAGTTGTCCCCCCAGATCCTCCAGCTCCACCCTCGGGGCTCCAGCATCGCTTGCTCATCCCTCTGCCAGCCCAGGAGTCCCGAGCCCTGGGATGGCCCTGGAATGTGTCCCGGGATGTCCTCCCGTGGCAGAGCTGCCACCTCAGTGCTCCTCATCCTCCTCCTCCCGGGGGGGCTTCGGGTGGGAGAAGAATCCCAGCTGGGGGCAAGGGGGGAAGAGGAGGGATTGAGGGGGGTGGAAATGTCCTCCTCGGGGGGAGAGGGGGTGGGAAATCGACACCTTCCCCTCGGGATGACATCATGACCCTCTCCAGGTGACATTGTGACCCTCTCCCAGGGTGACACCAGGATCGCCCCAGGGTGATAACATGACCCTCCCATGACCCTCCCAAGGTGACATCATGGCCTCCCCAGTGGCATCTCAACCCTCCCCAAGGTGACATTGACACTGTGACCCCCTCACCCTCCAGAGGCCAAGGCTGAGCAGCACCAGGAGCAGGAACCCCCCCAGGGCACTGCCCCCCAGGATCCACAGGGAGACGGGCACCTGCCTTCCCTGGAGCACTTCCAGCACCAGCTGCAGGAACACAGGGATTGGTGAAAGGAATGAGAATTTGGAGGAGAAAATCAGGATGGGGGGAAAGGAAACGGGGAATTTGGGGAGGAAAAATGGGGATGGGAGAAACAGAGAATCTGGAGGGGGAAACTGACTTGGGTGGAAAGAAGGAGTTTGGAAAGAAAAGCAAGGATTAGAGGGGAAACAGGGATTGGGGAGGGAAATGGGCATTGAGGGAGAACAGGGAATTTGGGGAGGGAAACAAGGATGAAAATGGGGAACTGGGTGGGGGGAGGTCCTACCTCCCTGCGCTGTGCCCCCTCCTCCAGCACCAACATATCCCCCATGACCCCTAGCCAGACACTGCTGACTATCCTCACACTCCGGAATTTCACCTGGATATGGGAAAAGGGAGGTTCTGAGCTATGTGTGCCCCTCACCCATGATCCTCCCTGGAGCGTGGGGCACCCTAATTCCCTGCATACCTCCCCTTTACTCACTCTGCTGAAGAAGCTGTCGTGGAGGGTGCGCAGGAGCTGGATAGAAACTCCCTCACTGCGCTCCAGCCTCCCCAGGCGGCAGCTCAGCTCCTGGCACCAGGTGTTGGAACAGTCCTGGGGGGCAAAAATTGGGGGGAAAGTGGTGGGAATCCCCCTGAACCCTCCAAATCTACGCAGGAGTGGGGTGGGCACAGCCATCCCTACCAGCCTGTCCACGTGTAGCAGGTCCTCAGGGGGCACTGGGACCACCTGTGTCCCCACACTGGGGGGTTGCAGTACGCAGGTGGCCTGGGGAGGGAGAGAGGGTGTTCAAAAAGAGGGCATGGAGACCTCCACGAGGCCCCGAAAGTGTCCCCAGTACTCACATTTTCAGCCAGAACATGGGTAACAGACAGAATGGTGGCCTGATGGTGGCCCAGTGCTGGCAGGGCCATGTGCAGGGTGACGTTCTGGATGGGGTAGCACCCCAAATTCTGCACCTGGATGGGCGCACGATGAGCCAGGGCTCCCCTGGGCCCCGTTCCCCAGGCCCTCATCATCTCACCTTGACCGTGGTGGTGAACTCGGGGCCAGAGCTGTGGGTGAAGGTGCCAAGGGGATGAACCTCATAGCGATGCAGGTTGGTGTTACTGGGGATGCACACAAGAGGGTCACATCCATCATGTGTGACCCCTCCATGACCCCCCCACTGTGCCTCACGTTGTCTCAGCCCCACCTGGACAGGAACAGGCTGGGCTCATAGCGGATGGGGACAGAAAGCTTGACCACGTTGTCCTGTGGCGTTGCCTCAGTGCTGTCACTAGACAGGGGGAACACTTGGGAATGTCCCCAGACCCCCCCCATGCCCCTGGCATGCAGCCCCTCCCCCGAGGTGCAGCACTCCCCCCACACCCCTACCTGGTGGCCTGGAGTGTGACCTCGGCACGGTCCAGAAGGACGGAGCAGCTGAACTCCAGCTCCAAGGTGAAGGACACCTGGGGGGGCTCAGAGGGGTGTGGTGGGGGTTTGGGGGTCCCAAGGGGCTCATGGGGGTCTCGGGGGTCCTACCTTGGCCTGCGAGCGGAAGACAGGATACCCCACACTGCAGCGCCGGCGGTGCCCGCCCAGGGCTGAGCACTCCAACTTCACCGTGCTGGGATCCTGCCAAGGGACACCATGGGGATCGGGACATGCAGCTGAGGTGGCAGCAATAGACCCCCACAGGGGGATGCTGGGGGGCCACAGGGGACCACAGAACGTGATCTCCCACTAGGGAGGAGTTGGGGACACGATGGACTCCACGGCCCACACGGAATAGGCTGGAGACACAGTGGAGCCCCAGCATGGATGCTGGAGAGGCTGGGGATACAACATACCCCCCTGTTCCACTTAAAATGGGTTTGGGGACTCAGTGGACTCCAACCCATTCCACCTGGAACGGGTTGGGACAAGAATGACCTAGAGGTTCTCCAAAGACCTGGGTCTCCATGTTCACCCCGGTGGGAGAGTTGTGAGGGGCTCCTCAGGATTTGGGCCACCTCCCGGCTGTACCTGGAGCACAAGGCTGGAGAAGTGGAGGTTCCTGGGCAGCTGCAGCCACAGGCTGGCATTGTAGGCATTCTCCTCCCGGTTCTCCAGCTCCACCTCTACCAGCATCCGCCTCCGGCCTTTCCGCAGGATGTGGGGGCTCTGCCTGGAGGCCAGGGGGTCACAGGAGGCTCCTGGGATCCCAGGGACACCATGAGGACACTGGGGGGACACCAGGGGTACCTGGAGCCCGCAATGTCTGTGGTGGCCTTGAGCACCAGGTCGGTGACACACTCATTGTCGTCCCCGCAATCCTTGAAAAATGGGATCTGGAAGGAGCCAGGGGTGATCCTGGTGTCCAGGGGTGGTCCCAGTGTCTGGAAACGGCCCTCCCAGTACACACCAGTTTGCGGATAGTGGTGGGAGATGCCTCATCCAGCACCGACCTCGCAGCTCCATCCAGGGCCCAGCTGAGGCTGAGGCTGAGGGGCCGCAGGTAATCTGAGGTGTCCTGCAGAATCAGGGGACCCCATCAGCCTCATTCCAGTCAGACCCCAGAAATGGAGGGTGGGAAGAGCCCTCCTATGGGGCAGGAAGGAGCCTTGGGGCTGACCAGGACGTGGAAGGGGATGCGGATGCAGCTCTGCCTTCCCAGCGGGAACTCGATTCGGCGCTGGAGCAGCCGGCGGGCACCCGAGTCAAAGGCAGCGCGGGATCCTGGGATCCGCTCCTCCAGGGATACGTTGTAACGGAGATCTGCGGGACAGGCAGCGGCTCAGGGACCAAGACACCCACTCCAGCGGGGCTCCAGGGAAGGCCGGGGATGCTCCAGGGACATGCTGGGTTGCACGAGCGGGGACCAGAAAAGGCTCAGAGGCTCCAGGATGTTGTGGCAGGTTCCAGTGGGGCTCCAGGGATATGGGTGCTCTGTTGATATTCAGAGGACACTGCAGGATGCTCCTGAGAGATTCCAGGGCTACCCTGGGATGCTCCAGGGGTGGACCAGGATCACCATATATATGCTCTGGAAAGATTAAGGGAATGCCCCTGGGATGCTTCTGGGAGGTTGTAGGGATATTGCAATGATCCAGGGCCCTCAGGATGCTCCAGAGATGCTCCAGAAATTCTCCAGGACACCCTGGGATGCTCCTGGAATGTTCCTGGAACGCTCCCAGGTTCTCTAAGGATCCCACCCTGGGATTCTCTCGAGACAGCCAGAGATGCTCTGGTAATACCCTGGGATGTTCCAAGGATGCTCCAGGACCTTTTGGGATGCTTCTGGGATGTTCCAGGGACAGCCAGGGATGCTCCAAGGACCCTGCAGTCCCCCATTGCCAACACTCACCAATATCCATGTCCACAGGGCTCTGTGTGCGTGTCTCAGCACGGAAGCAGATCCGGGCCCGCAGGCAGACAGCGCCGGAGCCGCTGCGCTGGCAGTTCTGTCGTGTGACACTGACAGCTGCTGGCTCCACGGACATCCATGCGGATACCTGGATGATCCAGCGGGACCTGAGGGACACAGTCACACCAGGGATCTTACCGGGATCATGCGGGGACAAGGACACCCACCTGGCCCTACCCTGGATCCTGTCACAGGGGAAACTGAGGCACGGAGTCCCTGTCCCCCTGAACGTCCCCATGACCACATGTCACTGTTCCTGGGGTGTCCCTGTCCTTCTCCATGTCCCTGTTCCCGGGGTGTCCCTGTGTCCGGGATGTCCCTGTCCCAGACTCCCTGACCCCTACTCACCGCAGCACTACAGCCGCACCCTGCGCCCCCACGGCCACGTCCACCAGCCCGTCCCCATCCATGTCCACCCGTCCGTCCACGCTGATCCCGAAATACCGGAGGCTCCACCCCAGCGCCGCCGCCTCGATGCGCTGGCAACGAGAGTTATGGCATGGCCAGTGGCTCGTACAGGGATGTGTTCACCGCACCCGTGGGCACCCGGCCCCTCCCAGCTCTCCCAGCGCACTCACCTGCTTGTACTGGAGCAGGAGCGTGCCCGGGGCGGCGTGGAACACGTAGAGAGCTCCGCGGTGCCCGTCCTCCAGGGGAGCTCCCACCACGGCTCCAGCCAGCCCGTCCTGGCTCAGGTTCGGCACCGCGCCCAGGGCGGAGCCGAATCTGGAATCCTGCGGCCTCGGCTCAGGGTGCAGCGACCCCGCGGGGCTCAGGCGGTCCTGGGAGGTGCGGAGGAGCCCTCGGTAGCCCCACGGGACAGGCACCCCCTCAATCCCACCCCCGATCCCTTCAAATCTCCTCAATCCCTTGCATCCCTCCAACCCCTCTGTATCGCGCTGATCCTCCTAGTGCCCTGCCCCCAGAACACGCCGATCCCCCTGCCCA
>VXBI01014236.1:49000-61431 GCA_013397375.1 Toxostoma redivivum
CCCCGCCCCCCCCCGCCTGCGCCTGTTGCTGCCGGGGCCGCCACGCCGAGGGCGCGTGGCCAGGCGTGCTGCTCGCGTGATCAGCGCGCCCATTGGCCACCGCTGCCTTGTTTACAGCAGCTCCGACCAATCAGAGCGGCGGCTGCGGAGCGTGGACAGCGTGTGAAGGAAAGCCGCGCGTGTTCAATGGGGCGGGACGGGACGGAGGCGGAGTGACAGCGCGGAGGGCCAATGGGGAGCGAGGACGGGCGGCGGCTGTGGCCAATGGCGAGCGCGGAACACGATGTCATGTTCTCAGGCTCAGGGAGGTGCTGCTCCGTGTTTGGTACGGGCTGTGTTGTACTGGGCGAACGGGGAGCGGCCCGGCCGGGCTCTNCTCCCCCCCCAGAGCAGCCTCCACTGTCCCCCCCGGGAACCCTCAAGCCCCTCAAGTGAACTCTCCCCTGTTAACTGGGGTAAATAAGGGCGGATTTGGGGTACGAGCGTTACTGTTGGAACTCCTTTGGTGGGGATTTCCCCCTCTCTGCTGATTCCACAGCCCCGATTCTCTTCAGCTGGTTGTGGGGGGTTCCCTCAGCCCCCTCGGCGGTATTCTCGCCCCCCACACACTGCCCCCTTTACTTGGGGTAAACAAGGGTGAGTTTGGGGGTTCAGCATCGAAGCCTGACTTTGGGGGTTCCCTCCCTGCTTCTGGTGTGTTTGTGGGAGTGTTTCCACCACCCCTCTAGCTTCCCACTCTGTTTTGGGAATACTTTCCACTCCTTCTTCCCCAAAATATCCCTCCCAAACGTTGATCCAAGGTGCAGCAAACACCCACATCCATTCCATAAACTGCGGCCCTGTCTTCCAGCTGGGATTTGGGGGGGTAGGACAGCATTTTGCCTCCTGCCCACCCCCTCCAGGAGACTTTGGCTTCCGAGAAACCCTCTGATTCCACTCCCTGGGTCAGCATTACTCCAGGACAGGAACTAGCTCTTTCTCTCTTTTTGTCCCAGCCCTTAGTGCTTTCCCAGGAAAAAGCTCAGGAAAATGCTGGGAGCAGAGGAAACAGCAGAACAATGTTCATGGAGCAAGCCAGCACCGGAGCAATGGAAATGGGGAGGACTCCCCACCCTGATGAGGAACAGGGAGGTGTTTTTGTTGGGAGTTGTCCTTCAGAGGTTGTTTGTCCGAGTGTTCCTGGCACTTTTCCTGCCCTTCCGTTGCCTCCTTCCCCCAGAGTTAATTCACACCTGATCGTATAAACCGATAAAGCGCCGGATAAACCGTGGGGTATAAACTGTTCTCCTGCCAAACCGCAGGACAGAATTCCTCCTTGAGAGGGAATTATTCCCTTGTTTGGTGCACAATGGAGGAATTGCACCTTTTTTCCTCTGATCCCCATTGTCTCCCACTAGGAAAGAGGTGATGAGTTAATGGAGAATTAAGGATTTGCTCTAATTTGGCAAAGGTGGGGAGCTTTCTGCAGCCTTCCCTGCCATGGGATATTTGACCCCTTAGATCTGTGCTGGTGCTCCTGTCAGAGCCCTGTTTATGCTCTCCCTCTCCAGTTCCCATCGGGGTGCACCTTTCCAAGGAAACTGCCCCCAGCCTGGGGCTGCTTAGACACATTCCAGCAAAGCCAAAGGGCCTTGGAGCCCCATGCCAAGGAGCTTGTCAAGGATATGATCCAAGGCATGTTCCACATACCAAATCCTCCCTAAATTCCTCCAGACTTGCCAATCAGTGCTGCCCTTTCCCCCCCTGCCCTCCATCCAGTGGCAATCCCTCCTCCCCACTCTCTGCTGCCAGAATTCCCTCGGGGGTCAGACTTGCTCCAGGAAGTGTTCTCACACCTGCAGCACCCCTGGATGGATCTGGGGTTTTAGGAACACTGTGGGACTTTCACTTGTAAAAAGCAAACTTTCCCAATGTCAAATCTCTTTCAAAACCAAGAAAATCAGGAGAGAAATCACCAGGAGTTCTGGGCAGGGACAACTTGCTGCTCCCACTAAACTATTATTCAATTCATCCCACTCCAAGCTGCTTTCCCATGGGCTCGTGGGGCTCAGAGCATCCCCCATGCTCACTCCCACTGCTGAAGGTGGATGGATGGGGAGAGTGGCAGGATCCATTGCTTTTCCCGGAGCTCCTAGCCAGGGGAAAGAGATGGCCAGGACAGCGTGACTAACACTTAGCCTCAGAATAACCCACTTCCAAAGCCACGGAGTGAGAAAATGGGCCCTGGGGTGACTCACTGAGCTCCGGGTGGGTCCCGAGGAAGGAATTGGGCATGGCACAGACTTGTTTTCGCCAGCACAGCTCCTGGTGCTGATAAGATCCGTGTTTTTCTGCTTCAGGTTATCGGGACTGGTTGCCAGGAGAAGCCACGGTGCTCCTGTGGCAGCCTGGCCTTTGTCCTTGCCATCAGACAAACAGTGTCAGATCGCTGGGACGCCGGAGGGTGCCGGCAGCCCCGCAGCTTCCACGCGCTGTTTGCTCCATGTTTCTCACCTTATATGGTCTCTTCCAGCATATTCCAGGCTGGGAGGGGGGAGAGGGGACCAGGGAGGGACCCACAATGGCTAGAGCGTAGGGACAGATTGTCCCGGGCGTGCAGTTGAGAGCTGGGGTGGAAAAGGCATTTCCTCTGGTTGTTTATCTAGAGGGAACACTGGGAATAGAGCCCAGCTGGAAAACAAGGGACTGGGACTGGGATGGCTTCTGAAAAGCAGCTGCTTGTCCCACGCTGGGGATTTTCAGGAGTAGAGGCTCCAGAGTGGGAACAGGTCAGTTCCTAAATCCCAGCAGTAGTTTGGGGGTAGAAGGGAAGGTCTCTCTCAGTGCCTGGCTGGAGGCAGAGAATGCTCAGCTATGCAGGATTGCCAGGTACAGAGTTTTGTCACTCGTCAGAGATCTTCTAGGAACGGCTTGGAAAGCTCCAGGACAGATTCCCACAGGGGATTCCCAAAATTTCCCCTTTTTTGCTGTTTTGTCCATAGCAGAGGCTTTTGACCCCAGTGTTTGAGATTCTCCAGGGACAGGGATTGAGATCCCCTTTTCCCCTTCCCTGAGTGGGGACAAGTCTTCTCAGGGGCTGCACAGGAGGATTTTCCCCCTGAAGTTCCACTTTTCCAGCTCCCACTGGAGACTGGGATGTGGAAGCTGCCCCTGCCTGGCAGTTCTTCAGCCAGGTGGGATTTCTTCCCCTGTTTTCTGCCCTGTTTTCTGTTTTGAAGCAGGGAGGGAGAGATAAGGCTCCAGAAGAGTTCAGCCATCCATAAACAAGGAGGAATTCAGATATTGGGTCTGCAAAGTCCCGTGTTAGTCATCTGCTCTGGCAGGAAGAGGCAGTGACATCAGCTCTGCTCCAGCTGGGAGAGGGACTTCCCCAGCTGCTGGCAGAGACCCTGAAGCCCCTCAGACAGCAAAAGAATACAAAATTTTTCCTCCTTTTCAGCAGCCAAAACTGCTCCAAGGCAGCGAGTGTCAAACTTGGGGAAGAGAAGTGTGACTTGGAGCCATCTGGTCTCTGGAGGGTGTCCCTGCCATGAGCAAGATGATCTTTAAGGTCTTTTCCAGCCAAAACCAATCTGGAATTCTGTAATTCCTGGTTGATTGGGGCGAGGATGGACATCCTGGCACTCTGGAGCTCTGACTGTGCCGGAGCCCTTCCTGTGTGCTAGGTTCTGTGGACATCTAGAGGCTTTCCCAGGAATGGCAGAGGATTCTCCATCCACCCATCCATCCGTCCATCCATCCATCCATCCATCCATCCATCCATCCATCCATCCAGGTGTCCAGGTCTCCTCTTCCCCAGGCCAAATTCCTCAGCTCTCACTTGCAGCTTTGGCGCAGTCTTGGCTGCTGAGAAGGAGGAAAAATTATTTATTCCTTTGCTGTTGTGAGCTTTCCTGGCTGTGAACACCTCCAGGGATGGTGTTTCAGGTGTGTTCTGAGCATCTCCACCTCAGATAGGCCCTGTGACCCAGACTTTCATCTCCTGGAGGAGGGGTTTTGGCCAACGCTCCCTGGACAAGGTGACCTGGCCCACCTGGAGCAGCTCAGTGGGGCTGCAGCTCCGGCTCTGGTCAGGGCAGGTGTGGGAGTGTCACAGCGGGTCACAGGGCCAGCATCTCCCTCTGTCACAGGCCATCACCCCTGCCACAGGGCCACCACCTCCTCTGGACACCCTGCAGAGGCTCAAACTTGAGCCATGGTCAGGGGTTCAGCACTGGGGAAATGTGCCAAGTGTGGGATGGTCCTGGCCCACTCCCAAATTATTGCACACTGCTCCTCCTCAGCACAAAGGAGACATGAGGTCTCTCAGAGCTGCACTGAGGGGCAGAACAGACTTCTTCCCCCACGCCGAATAAAGGAGCACAACATCGGCGCCAGTCAAAGCTGTTGGTGTCAACAAGCGTGTTTCCATTGACGTCAGTGGACTTTGGATCGACCCTTTCCCTCCCTGGCTGATGTCACCTGCTAAAAACCACCTCAGCCACTGCATCCAGCTCTGACAGGAGCCCACTTTGGGCGGTTCAGCATCCAGGTGCCCAGCCTGGGGAGCTGGAGCTGAGCAAGTTCGGGGTAGTCTCCCAAGGGGCAGGAGCAGAGGAGGAGGCCTCAAGGGAGGGTTTAGGTTGGATATTTGGGAAATTGTGTTGATGGGAAGGGAGGTCAGGTATTGGAGCAGAGCAACGGTGGAGGCACCATCCTGGGTGTGTTCAAAAACAAGTGGATGTGGTACCTGGGGTCATGGGTCAGTACTGGCCTTGGCAGTGCTGCGGGAGAGTTAATGATTAATGATCTGAGGTTTCTCCAACCTTAATGATTCCATAATTCATAGCAACAGCTTCTCCATGTCCTAATCCAGTTGTCAGAAGCGCCCATGTTGGACCACCCCTGGGGTAACTCTGGGTCAGGTGGAGCTGCTGAGCCTCAAACCTGAAACCAGAGCTCTGCAAATCAGGTGCATGTCTTCAGAATTCCTGGACATTTTCAGCTTGGGAGCTGCGCTCTAAATTTCAGAGGTGGCTCCTAAGAAAGCAAAGCAAGGAAAGCACCAGGCCCAGTCCAGGTGGTGCAGGTGATGGGGCTGTTCAGGAGGAGAAAAAGTCTAATTCCATTGGGAACCCTCCTTTCTCCATGGAATTCTTGTTGAATGGCTCTACTGGCTAACAACTAATGGATAATTAGGTTCTGCATCATCAAATCCATCCCATTTCTACCAGGAGCTCCAGCACTACCAACGCTGCTCCTGAGGATTTCATCCCTGCAGGGGATTTTATCCCTATGAAGAACATTCTCCCCACGGAGGATTTTATCCCCCTACAGAGGATTTTATTCCTCCCCACATGATTTTCTTCCCAAAGGGACCTGTGGAGCACATTGGGAAGCAGCCTGCTTTCCTTTCCTCATTCCTGCTTCATTTCATCCACCCAAAGCTCCAGAGTCAAAGGAGCAGGGGAGGAAGGAGATATTATTATCCTCATCTGCCACTGCCGCCCAAAGACATGAAGAGACAGATGACAGGAAATGGGGACTCAAAAATAGACCCCTGTAATGTCAAACCCATCAGGGAATACTAGGAGCAGGGTAAAAGACATGGAGCAGGTCTCCTGCTCTGCACTGTCTGTGCTGAGCACCCATCCCAGGGGGAATTTGCCATGATATCCATGAAATTATTTCCTATGTATTCTTTGTGCTCTTGCCACAAAAGAACAAAGAGAGAGAAAACCCCATGGATGTATTGAAACATGAATTAGAGAACCTCCCTTGATGGAGCCTCCATGCCTGGGGGGGCTGCAATTCCCTTCTCCCTCATCTCTACAAGCCCTTCCTTCAATTCTGTGGGACAGGGATGGCCAACTTTTTAATGCTTTATTAAAAATAAAGGAAAGTCTTCCCTATGGAAAAGATTTCTCCTGTAGAACTCCATCTGCTTTATTGATCCTCTGAAATATGTGAAATTTGCCCTCCCCTCTGCAGTTCTGCACCTTCCACGGGGCAATACCCTGCCCATCTGTGTGCCCAGCTGGCTCTTTGCCATCAGGAATTCTGTTTTCCAAGTGAAAGCTCCAGTTCGGGTTGGATTTGTGCAGTGACAGAGAATCTGACCCCAAGAGAGAGAATTCCCAAGGGGTGTTTTGTCCTCCCTGAAACCTGACACCGGTCCCAAGTCAAGAGCCGGCTAAATTGAGTGCACAACAGGTGCCAAGAAAACAAGGAAAAACAGCAACTGTGGCCTGGGATATAGGAGGTCTCAAGCTCCACAGCTCCCACTGCTGGAGATCCACTTGTTTTTTATCCTGCAAGAGGAGCATATGGACAAAACCGGCTGATTTCTACTCAAAAGTCTCCCACTTGGTCACAACGCTTCCCAAACCAATTTATGACCTTGCTCTGCTTTGGGAGCAGCTGAGTGGAGGGTCCCAAATCCATTTAGAAAACCATTTTTTTACTGCTAAAAATTGGGCTTTGGGCTTTGAGTCAATTATTTCTGGATCTGTAGGGTTCCTGAGTGGAATTCTGCTGGATTAACACTGGGACAAAGGTGGGAAATGAGTTCTGGAAAGGCTCTGGGGGACAGAGGGGGTTTCTAACCCATGGGGTTTATTTTTCTTTGATGCACTGCACTGTCTCATCCTTAGGGGAAAAGGAACATGTCAGAATGGAATAGAAAAAAATGGATCTGCCTTCAGGAGAGGAGCTCAGAGCAGCTGCACCATCCATGTGAGACCAGTGCGTGCAAACCAGGGGTTCATCCCTTCCGTCTCCTGGGTCTCTGATTCCTTCGGCTGTGGAGACACCTACTTCAAGGCGATGAATCTGCCCTGGCTGCAGCTTGGAGCCACCAGCGCTCACGGGTTCCCTATGGAGCAGGCAAGGGTTAAAAGTGCAACAAAACAGCCCAAAGTCCACAGGAGAGGAGGAAGAGGAGGAGGAGAGAGGATGAAGAGGTGAGTGGGCAGGCCCCCCCAGCTTGGAAGATGTGAAGCTTCTCAGCATCGGGCAGGAAGAGCCGGGCATCCTCCAGTGCCCCGTGCGCTGCCATGGTGAAGTTGGCGTCCCCCGAGGTCACCACGTCGAAGACACACGACTGGAAGTAGACATCCTCCACGGGCAGCATCTCCCGGCAGAGCGCTCGGGCGGTGTCCGCGGGGACGCGGCCGCGCCCGCGGGGGCTGCGCGACATGCGCTGGCTGTGGGGACAGCCGCCCACGCACAGCTGCAGGTCCTGCTCCTCAGAGAAGGCCCGGGCCACCTCCTCGGCAGCTCGGATGGAGAAGGACAGCTGGCGGCCGGCCTGGCGCACGGCGATAGTGGTGCCGATGTAGCCGGCACGGATCTCCACGTGCCGGCCGGGGCTGCGCTCCCGGATCACCAGGCTGCTCCCGCCGGGACGCACGCCCCCGTTCACGGAACCGTCCTGGAAGGCTGCAGGGACGTTGTCCAGCTCGGCCTGGTAGACCTTCTGGTCAATGCATTCCTTCATGTTCTTGAATATGATGGTCAGCTGTGGGGAGCGGGCAGGAGGGGGATGAGCAGAGTGGCCATGGCCCCGTCCCAGCTGTCCAGAGTATCCCAGGATGCAGGTCTCCCCCCACCTAGCCATCCTCAAACCGTCCCCGTCCTTTTGGGATAACAACAATCTTTAATTCTTTTTTTAACACCATTTAATCAATGGAAAACTCAGGTGGAGCCACACCCAGCAAGATTCCTTCAGGTACCCCGTGGACCACATGGTCACCCGACAGCAACAGGAACGTTTGAGGGTCCCCTCAAAAACCTTCACCATTGTTGTCCCTCCTTCCTCATCCCCCCTGGGTTAGAAGCAGTTCCAAGGATTTTGGGAAGTACAGGAGGTGCCCTGACTCTGGAATTGCCGCCCAGCCTGTGTGCTAACGTTACCTTGCTGGTGACTGTTGCGTTGGACCCCTTGGCCACTGGCGAACTGGTGGCTTGCACAAACAGGTAGTCGTTGTCCAAGAGTGGCCAGGAGCCCTCCACCCGGCACGTGTGGAAGTCATGGTGGAAGGTGCGGATGTGGGGGTCCCCAAAGGCAGCACAGTGCTGGAAACCGGGAGGGCGGCCGTGCTTGTAGAGGAAACTCTGCTCGTAATCGCAGATGTCGAGCGACTCGAAGCCATGGGGGTTCGGGGCGGGGGGCCGGGGCCGCGGCGGGGCCGTGGGCCCTTCCTTGGAGCAGTTGTTCTGGATCATGAGGTCCTCGATGCCGTGCACAGCGGAGTGGAAGGCCAGGTCCCCGCGGCAGGTGCGGGCGGTGCGCCGGGTGCACAGGGAGTAGGAGCGCAGCGCGGTGCAGAACGCGCTGCCGCGCTCGGGGCCGCGCAGGTGCAGCGTCGCTGCCACATACTCCGAGTTGCAGCGTAGGATCTTGCACTGGGAAGAGACTGGGAGAGACGGGATGGCTCCCTGGGAGAGGGGATGGGGTGGGAAAGGGCAGCCTCTCCTTCCCCCCCGCCTCCCACCCTCCAGCCTGCTCTGGATTCTCATGGAGATTCCTCCTGGTGGTTTTTACATCTGCCCATGCAGATCCTTACCATGCCTGCAGAGGAAAAGGAGCAGGAAAGCTCGGAGGAGGAGGCTGGAGTTTTCCAGCTGCCCTGGGCTCCTACTGCGGGCAGGTCTCCCCATTCCCATCCATGCAGAGCCTGGGGGGTCTCTCACCTGCCAGCAGCTCCCAGCTTCATCCAGCAGCTGCCCTGGAACCAGAGGTGGGATTGGAGAGAGACCAGCAGAAGGGACTAAGAGGGGCCCTGCAGCTGGCAGCAAGTCCAACCCAGCACTTCCAAAGCCACCACTTGTCCCCAAGCGGCACATCCACATGGCTTTGAACACTTCCAGGGATGTGACTCCACCACTGCCCTGGGCAGCCTGTGCCAGGGCTTGACCACCTTTTTCATGAGGAAATTTTTGCTGATATCCAACCTAAACCTCCCCTGGTGCTGCTTGAGCTGTTTTCTCACAGTGGTGGTGTTGGGCATTTCACTCCTCCCTCACTTTGGGGACGCCACATGGGGGATCAGAGCCTGAAGCATCCCTGGGTGCAAGCGATGTCCTTGGACCCTCGTTCCTGCTTTCCCACTGCCCCACTCACCTGTGTCAGCCTCCTCAGGAAACGATCTGGCTCCCAGCGCTGGGAGCTCCTTCCCTGCGGGACGCATGGGTGTCCTTGTCACAAGTCCTGGCCCGAGTGACAGCCAGAGAGACCCATGGGATCACCCAGGAAAATTCCAGCCTCCCTGGGCCCCTCCATAGCCTCGCAGTGGATAAAATCTGAGGTTCCACCAGCCCATCCAGGGGCCAGGGAGTGGAGCCCCCTGTGGCTCTTCGTGCCCGGCCACCTTTGCTCCGTCCTTTCCCCTGCGAGGCAGAGGCGGGGGTTGAAATTGATCCTCCTAAATTTAGCTGGGCTCTGATCCAGCCGGAAACAACAGCCAGAGCGTGGAGAAGGTGGGGCACAGGAGCTGCAGGAGGAGGTGGGAGCCCCCAAACCCTGGGGGCTGTGGGGTCAGGCAGGTATGGGAGTTTCCCTGGAGCGCCATGGGTTTTCCTCCTTGGAAATGGCCTGCCTGCACCTCCTGAGAGTGAGTGCCTGTGGAAAAGCACCATGTTTTTCCCTGTGGGATGTGTCCAATAGGGAATGGGATGTTTCCTGACAGGGAACACTTTCCAGCATTTTCTCTCACATCCTCCCCTCCCGGGACACAGCCAAGTCCTGAACACAAACATGGCACGGGTCAAAGTTGGCCAATGTCCCCAGGGATCGATGACCAGTGTCCCCAGGGATTGGTGGCCAATGTCCCCAGTGATCGATGACTGCCAGGCCATGCTGGCTGCACTCCTGAAATCCCACAGGTGCAGGAAGCAGCTGCACCAGCCCCTGCTCCCTGCAAGGAGGAGGAATGGTCGGGAATGTACACACCAGGATTTTTCAGGTCCATTCCAGAGGCCACGGAGGAGGGCAGGGATGGAAAATTGGTCCCTCAGCATTCCAGCACCCACAAATTCCTTTGGGAACACATTCAGGAAAGCTTTCTGCCTCCTAAACCAAGTTCCTGCTGTTTTCCACACCTGGCTCTGCCCTGCAGGGAGCAAATTCTAGTGCCCATCTGAGCCCAGGAGAGCTACAGCACCAGGACTGGGGTGGGAAGAGAAGTATTTGGGGAAAGCAGCATTTGCCAGAGAGCTGGAAGAGTGGATCCCTCTTCTTCCCAGGACAGGCCATGTGCACAATCAATCCCAAAGGATGCACTCTTCCTTCCGAGCCATGCTTGGCATAAATCCCATCCCTCCATCCCCACACGTCTGCCAAGGATCCCAGCACTCCACTTACCCCGGCAAATGCCACGGACAGGATGGGCACCAAATCCCCCAGACCCTCCAGAGGAAAATCCTGGTCCTTGGCCCGGGTCTGGCTCCGGGTGTGAATGAGGAGGGAATCCCGGCTGCTGCCACTCGGGCTTGGAGCAGAGGGAGCAAAAAACAGCTGAAGATCCTGACAGCCGGATCTGTCACTGGGAGCAGGAGCTGAGTGGGCTCTGACAGCACTTTAAAAATAGCCGGTAGGATTTTTGATTCCAAAAGGCAAATTCCAGTGGGGAGGGGAAGGGAGCAGGCAGGGAGAGCCAAGACTTCCCAACCACACACAAAAGCAGTAGGTGAGGTGGACATGGAGTCCCTCAGAGCTGCCCATCCTGATTGCTCCAGGCTCTGGGAGAAACAAGCAGGTTGGGAGTGCAGAGTGCTGCTGGAAATCCAAAGAGGCTCCCCTTCCATCAGCACCTGGCAGTGTGCATCCCTCCAGGTGAACACTCCCTTCCTGGCTGTTTGAGCAGAGAGATGGGAAAACCCACGGACACGAGAGTGATGTCCAGTGACACTTCTCCTCTGGAATTCTCCACTCCAGAGCTTTACATCTCCTTCCTTTGGAGAGCTTGGGAGGGCCTGGAGAGATATTGAGAGAACTGGGTATCTTATTCCTATGCCTGAAAGACATTGAGAGGGGTGGGGAAGGAACCACCTGGCTGAAAGGCACAACCAAAATCCCGCCGGATCCCGGGATACTGGTATGTGGATAAATCCCATCCACAAGCACCTGCTCTAGGGCCGGGCAGCTGGGGGCTAAAAAAATCCAGGAGCAGGTGGAGCCGGACACTCCTGAGCTCTGTGGAGAGACCTCGAGAGGTCTCCAGTAATGCCACGCTGGGTGGTGAAGCCCATGGGATACGCGGCCACCAGCAGCGCCCCCGGCGCGTCGGGCCGGCAGGGCCGCAGTCCCGCCGCCATATTGGGATAAAGGGGAGGGGCCGGCGAGGGGGCGGGGCCAACGCAGACTGCGGTTCCGCGCGGGGATTGGGCGGTGGGTGTCACGTGACGCGGCGCCGCGGGTGTCACGTGACGGCGGCGGGGCCATCCCGGGCGGCGTGACCGGAGCGGGCGGTGAGGGGCCCGGGCANCCCTCAATGTCCTCTCCTCGAGCCTCTTCTTATTTCAGCCCCCTCAAACATCCTCAAACTCTTCCGAGGCCTGGTCCTCTCCCGGGGGGGCGAGAGGTTCCTGTCCTTGCAACCCCCCCCCAATCTCCCCCTCTCTTGCAGCCCTTCTCCGATGCGGGGTCCCCTCCTGGCGGCCGCTGGGGGGGCCATGGGGGGCGCGGGGGGGCCCCTGGCCCGCACCATCCGCGCCAAGCTGACGGCGGCCCTGCAGCCCACGCACCTGGAGGTGCGGGACGACTCCCCCCGCCACGGGGGGCCCCCCGGCGCCGAGACGCACTTCGGGGTGCTGGTGGTGAGCGGGCGCTTCGCGGGGCTGCCCCCGCTCCAGCGGCACCGCCTGGTGCATGAGGCGCTGCGGGCAGAGCTGGCCGGGCCCCTGCACGCCCTGCAGGTCATCGCCCGCACCCCCGAGCAGTGGCAGAGTGACCCCCACGTTCCCCCCGCGCCCCCGTGCCTGGGGGGCTCCAAGCGGGAGCAGCGCCGCGGGGACGGGGGGGAAGCGCCGGGGCGGCAGTGACAGCCCGGAGCCCCCCAGAACAGCACGGAGCTCCCGGGACCCCCCCGGTGTCAGCACAGCAGACGGAGCCTGGAGTTGGAATGGGGCAAAAGTACTGGGGGTGACACCCCCAAANGTCTGGAGAACCCTTTGGAGGGGGGGATTTGGGTAATTTTGTGCTTTTTTTTGGGATGTTTTTTCCATTTTAATTAATTTACAAACACCTGAAACTACAGCACGGCACGACAGAGCTACAGGGGGGCCGGGGGGGCCCCAAGGACCAGCTACACCAAGGAGGGGACAAAGCACACAGGGGCTGCTTGGAATGGGAGGGGGCTGCCCTGGGGATGGGGAGGCTCCCGGGTGGCTCTGACCGAGCCCTGCCCTGTGGGGCTGGTTGGGCAGGGGGGGGAGAGCGTGGGGGGCCCCCC
>VXBI01014236.1:66906-80283 GCA_013397375.1 Toxostoma redivivum
GACTCCCACACCCCCCCACCTGCCCCCCGTGCCCCTCTCCTCACCCAGCATGCCCTTGTTGGAGTCGGAGAGGCACATGTCCTTCTCGGCGCTGGGCAGGACAAAGCCCACCACAAAGACCTCGACGCCGTCAGCCATCAGGGCCAGGCCCAGGACAAAGTAGAGGGTCCACTGGAAGCGGCCGTGGCCACATTCCTGCAGGATGAGCTCGTACTGCTGCGCCAGCTCCTCCCGGTCCTTCCTCCGCTGCCCCTCGCTGTCGTCAAAAGCGCCGGCGGCCGCCGCGGCGCCCAGGCGCTCCCCCCCCTTTAGTGACTCCTGCCGGGGGATCCCTTGGTATTCGCCCTCGTAGATCTCATCCTCCTCGTCGTGGCCCTCAGTGGCGTCACTGGACCCCCCCTCCTCTTCGTTGGCCCCCTCGCCCCCCCGGTAGTAGCCGTCCTGGGGTGCGTAGTCTTCGTCGTCCTCCTCCTCCTCGAAGCGGGAGTAGGAGCGCCGGGTGTACTCATCCTGCACTCGGTCCATGCCCCGGCTCACCTTCTTGGCCGCGTGCTTCTTCACCTCCTTGGCGATGTCCTTGGCGCCGCGGATGAACGCGGTCCGGTCCCGGAACGACTCGTCCATGGTGCCGGCGGGGTTCGGACGGGGCGCTGGGGGTGCAGGGGGGGTCTCTGCTCGGGGGCTGCGCCCTCAGGCCCGGGGTGCGGGGAGAGGGGAGGCGGCACTACCCATCCGTGGAACGGGGTGCAGGAGGACCCTGGATGCCCGCCTGGACCTGGAAGCCCAGACACAACCAAGGCTGAGGTTGGGTGGCAGTGGCACTCCATCCCACTTTGCACTTTTTTTCCGTCTCAGACAGAAACTGGAGGATCTGGGGACCCCGCAGTGAAGTGGCAGACAGGTCACCACGGGGCACAGTAGGTGCTGGAGTGGGGACAGGATGAGAGACGCTGGCTTCATGCCAGCCCCCTTCCCCTCACTTGGGGGACTCCAGATCCCACGGTTCACTGAGACCCCCCAGTTCCCCTGGACCCATCCCTTCTGCGTTCATCCCAAAGGACAGGGGGAGCTGGGGGGACATCAGGGCATGGCTGCCCCTGAGCATCCCCAGTCCTTCGCCCTAGGACTGTGAGTCACCCCAAAAAACAAGGCCATCAGCAGGTCTGGACTGAGGCTCCCCATTTCCTTGGGCGCTGCAGGGAGGATAAGGGGATCAGCCCCTGAGGGCATGGAGGTGCCCAGCCCCTCCCAGCACCGCCATGCCCCAGGCGGGTGGCTCAAGGTTTGGTACAGAGGATCCCGCGGAGGGGTCCCTTGAGTGACAGTGACCCGCGGGTGCCAGGCCACGCTCACTGCGGGAGCTCCCGGGCAGGATTTACTGCGGGAGATGCCAGCACCAGCAGATGCTGACCCGGCCAGTGAGGGCTGGGGGGACCACAAGTCCCCTGCGGGAGGAGAGGGACATCCAGATATCTGGGGGTGGCACCTCCTTGTCCCCTCATATTCCAGCATCCCACCCCCTCTTCCCCAGCCCAGCATCCCCACACCCACTGCACAGAGCCCAGCCCGGCTCGTGACAGGGATGGACCCACAGCCCCCCAGCCTGATGCTGCTGCTCCACCCCGCAGGGGCCGTCGTGACCCCCCCAGCGCTATTTTTATCACTGGCGAGGCGGGAAGGAGCTGCGGGCAGAGGGACGCAGCCGGCGACGTGTCCCCCCCTGCCCAATCGAGGGGACAGGGCACGCAGGGACGCTAAATTTAGCCCTTCGGAAACCCTGGAGGGAGGGGGGCTGCGGCACAGCATGGGCCCCCACTCCCGAGCAGAGCCAAGCAGGTGGTTTACAGGATAAAATGGCAAATTTCCCCCATGTCCTCCCCTCCAGCTGGAGGGAGACCCCAGTCCCCTCCCGGGGGGTCCCATGGGCCTGTGAGGTTCCTGGAAGGAGCCAATCCGTGACCAAGGTCATTTTGCTCTAGCCAGGCTTGTGGCTCCCTTTGGAACATCCCGATGTAGGGCCGGCATTCCACAGACCGGGAGGTGTTGGGGGCCGGGAGAAGGAATGGGGGAGCAGGAGAGGCTGGGTGCACGGTGAGGAAGAGGATGGGCTGGGAGCAAGGTCACCGCTGGCTCCGTGACAGAGCAGCCGAACAAACCAGGGAGCCTCGAGCGGCCGAGCCAACGCCAGGAGCCAGCGCTGGATGAGATCAGGGGTTTGATCCCACAAGAGAGCCAGAAATCCCACAGACCACAGTCCCTGAAATGCAGGAGTCAGGGAGGTCCCCAGAAATGCCCGTCTGGGGGCTGAACATGCCGCTGGCCCTGCAGCCCCGTCGTGGCGTTGGACAGCTCTGGACAAGGTTATCGTGTCTGTATCCATCTCCTCCTGCCACGCATCCAAGCGGAGCCAAGGACTGATGCAACCACGCGCTCCAAAACGCCCGGGGTTCCCACGCTGNAACATGGCGACAAGGGGGACGAGTTGGAAATCGCTCGTGTCCAAGGTCACCCCTCAACACCCCCCTGCTACCCCTTCCCCAAAATCCCTCAGTCCCCCCCTCCCATCCCTGCGGCGAATCCCGATCCCCTCCGGCTGCTCTGCGGTCACAGGACGTCGCGGGAGATGACAGGAGCCCCCAGAAATGCACAGCCAAAGGCAGAGCCGGGCTCCAGAGAAGGATTTCCCGGACAAAATGGCCACAGCAAGTGGGAAAGGGAAGCCGAACCCCGAATCCATCAACGGCTTCGAGGATGCCGATTAAAGGCGCGGGGAGGGGGGATGAAGGGTATAAACCCGTTTTGTTCCCCCTTACCTGGCTCAGCCTTCGCCGCGCTCCAGCTCCGGTGTCGGCGAGGGGGATGCTCCGGCGAGGAAGGATGCTTGGGAAAGGATACGGAGGGGAAAGAAGGTGCTCTGGCAGCGGCACGGCGCGACAGCAGCTCCTGAGGAGCAGCGCTACCGCCGCAGCCTCCGCCGCACACACAGAGCGCTGGCAGAGTCCATCGGCGCAGCCCCGGGAAGGGAGGGATCAACCGCGGCACGCGGCGACCCGGGGGGGCTCGGCGGGGGACGGGGGCTCGCCCCAGCGCGGGGGGGGCGGTGGATCTCCCGGGATGCGGAGCTCCCGCGGGATCGGGGTCCCCGTGATGGAGCTGCCGGGATGGAGCCGCTCCGGAGACTGCGGATGGCGGGGAGCGGCTGGTGGGATGGGGGCATCAGCCCGTGGCCCCCCCGGATCCTTCGGCGAAGCTCAGCCCGCCCCCCGCCCCCGTCACGGCTGAGTCACGGCCTCCGCGGGGCTGGATTGGGATTTTTTTGGGATCAAATCATCCCCGCCTGGGCTGGCCAGACTCGGCCCCCAGGCTACAACACGACACAAAAGCCCCCGATGAATTGTTTTTAGGGAGTAGGGCTGGAGATGCACATCGCGGAATGGGATGTCCAAACCGACCCCAATTTCCCATGGATCGCTTCCCGAGGGTGGGAAAGTGGGACCCGCAGTTCTCCAGCTCCACATCCCCAGGGCTATGGAGTGCTGGGTGCTCCTGGCACTGGCTGAATTCAGAGAGGGCAGGGCTGGGGGCGATCCCTGAAGCAAGATCTTCCCTGAGCCCCCTTCACTGGCATTCCAACGTTCCCAGAGCCCCTTCATCCTGCATCCCAACATTCTCAGAGCCCCAGCCTTCCCTGAACTCCCCTCCTCCCGCATCCCCTGCAATGAGCTGACCCAGTCCCAGCTTCCAGGGTGTCAACCCCAAAGCCTCACAATCTGTCAGGATCCATCGAGATTAGCGCTTCACCCCTCACACTGGAAAACAGGGATGGGGACCAGTCTGCACTGGTGGTGCCAGCACAGGGAAGGATTTAGAAACCCAGGAGCTGAGAAGCAACGGTGACATTAATTGTTGGGAAAAAACCCTCAAAGGGAGATGGACAAGGCTGGCAGTCGAGGAGCATCCCTGAGAAATGGGCAGCACCAGGAGCCAGGCTGTGCCCTCCCCAGCCCCGGAGGAGCGAGGAGTGCAGTGCCACATCCTCAGGCACCCGGTGACTCACGTGCCACTGTCAGTGCCACTGTCACCGCAGAGCTCCAGATCCCGCTTGGCCCCGGGGTGTTTTCGTGGATCATCGGAGGGAACAGGCTTGGCAGCAGGACAGAGGATGGCTCCTCCTGTCCCGAGGGCCCCGTCTTGATCTGCCAGGGCCTAAAACAGGGGAGTGGAATAGAGCTGAGGGGAATGGGATAAAAATAGGGGGATGATGGGATAAAGTGGGGGTAATGGGATAAAATGGGAGAAAAAGGGAGGAAGTCAGGGCTGACAATGGACTACAACCAGGGGGAGGATAGGATGTAACTGGGAATGACAGGAAAACATCAGGGATGATGGGATAAAACCGGGGATGACAGTGGATAACTCCAGGAGAGAAGGGGATGATGATTGTGTCCATGAAGGGAGATTGGCTGCCTCGGGTGGATCCTGGTGGCTTCCATGACTGAGGAGCAGAGGAATGCCACCCTGGGGCTCCCCGGATCCAGACGGGAATCACCGGATTCTCTGAATACTGGAGACCTCTTCAGCCCCTTGGCTCTCAGCACCACAGGGAACCCCCATTCCCACTCCACACATCCCAACCCTTACACCTAAATCCACTCGCTCTACCAGCCCGTGGGATTCTCCCCACATTTCTGGGTGTGAAGGATCAGGAGGGAGTCCCAGCCTTGTCCCCTCCCTTCCTAGCCCATCCAGACCCCAGGACCTCCCACCTGGATGTAAGGCAAAGCACAGCCTCGGCACAGACGACACTGGGATGAAGAAGGAAGCAAGCAGCACATTCCCTCTTTCATGTCCCCCCAGAAACTCCCAGCTCTTGGAGGCTCTGGCACTGCCCAGGGGCAGGAGAAGGTGTCTGTGGACCCCAAGCCCTCTGAAGATTTCCCAGAGGAATGTTTGACTTCGGCTAAGCCTTGGCACCAAAATATTCCACAGTCCAACCCCAGCTCCCTGGGTTTGGTCAGCGATGGCTCAAGAAGGGAAGAGATCTCAGCTGGTGACAAACAGACAGAGCCTCATCCCCAGTCCAGGAACCCTTTTGGCTCCCAAATCCTTTATTATCACTGCTCTCCATACAAAACCAACAAATCCAGTAAAAAGGAGCTTGGAAAAGTTTCCAGGGGGAGAGAAACAGGAGGAGGTAAGGAGAGTGATGAAAATTAACACTACAAAGAAATAGGGGGAAGAAATGGGGAGGGAAGGGAGGAGGAGGGGATGGCCCCCAGCCCTCTGCAGGAATAGGAATGTTGACACGAGGGGCGGTGGAAGGCTGAGGATGGGGAGCAGAGAGCCCCCCCAGCTCTCAGGGCAGGGGTCCCCGCAGGGGCCCTCGGGGGGGGACCCCAGGGGGTCTCTGCGCCGGCCGAGGGGGCAGTGNGGAGCCCGTGGTGCGGCAGCGGCCCAGGGTGACCTGTGGGGGACAGGGGGTCAGTGCCAGGGGGAAAGGACAGAGCCCCCCCAAACCCCCGGGAGGAACACGGCCCACTGGCCCCACCACACCTCCCAGACTTCCCTGGAAGTGCCCCCCACACCCACACCCAGGGGTGCCACATCCAGCAGGTGCCCCCAGCTTGGCCAACACTCCCTCTGTGCGGGAGCCCCAGACACAGAAATTTCTCCCAAGACCCCCGTGGGCTCCAGAACGATCCCAAAGCTGTGGAAATCCCGATGGGGCGGGTTGCAGGGGTGCGTGTCACAACGAGGAAACCCAGTGAAGACCCCGGGGGGGGGGGGGCCAGGTCCCCCCGGCCTTGCTCCACACCCAGCTGCGCATCCCCTCCCCCAGCACAGACCCCACTCACCCATTGGAGATCCGAAGTGCGGCCCCCGGGGGGGGAGCCCCATGGGGGGAGGCCCAGGGTGCGGCATTCCCGGGGGGGGCCGGGGGGGCGGCTGCCCTCCGGAGCCTGGTGGTCCCGGGTGGTGCTGCCCCATCCCAGGCGGCCCATGGTGCACCTGCATCGGCGGCATTCCTAGGGGCATGATGGAGTCAGGGGTGCTGGGAAGCAGCTCCAGGCACTCCCAGGAACTGGAATTCCAGCTGGGTCTGGAATTCCAGCTGGGTCTGGAAAGCATGGGTGCAGAGGGGCTTCTGCTGCCAAAAAGGGGCTTAAAGAGAAGGGAACACTGAGCTCTTGGGCAAGAGGAAAGGGTTTGGAGGCAAGTGTGTGGGAAAAGAGATGGGACAGCAAGTGTGTGCGCCCCCGGGACAGTGAGTAATCCCCATCCCTGGAGACTCTGGACAAACTCCCAGAGTAATCCAAAGCTGGAGCTGCCCTGCTCCCACTGGAGCAGCCAGGGTCCCTCCAAACTTCCTTTTTCCCAATTATCCCATTTTGTCCCATTTAAAAAACCAAAACAAACGATTCTTTCCTCCCAAGCCTGATTTTCCCTGGACAGGTGTAATTGGCTCTGCTCAGGCCCTGCAGCATCTGTTCCTGGCATGGCCAGAGGAGGATCACACAAAGCTCCCTAATTAGGGTGGCTTTGGAGCCACGGGATCAAACAAATCCCAGAGAATCATTAAACTGCACATTTCACAAAATTTGTGCTTTTAAACCCGAAGCTGAGATGCAAGCACAGCTTCTTCCCAGGACCACAGGGCCAAAATGCAGGGAATCGGGGAAAAAACTGTTTTTGTTAAATTATTAACGCCAAAATTAGCTCCTGCCTTCCTTCTCTGCATCACCGCCTTCCCGTGTGTCTTCCTTCCTTCCCATGTCCCTGCCTCCCCACACCCCACGCCTTCCCAACTCAAGACAACCAACACCTGTCCCTGCTCAGGTGCCTCCCAGGCAGCAGTGACTTCCTAAATTCCCCAAGTCCTTCAGCAATCGCAACCCCACTCTGTGCCGAGGAGAGACGAGAGGAGGAGGACGGCCAGCAGCAGCAGCTGAGCGCTGCTCCCAGCCCCGTACCTGGGTGGTGCATCCCTCCGGGCGGGAAGGGGTGCGGGTGCGGGGGGTGTCCCCCGGCCGGAGCGGCTCCCGAGGGGGGCCCAGGGGCTCCGGCACCCGGTGGCATCGGCGGCGGGGGCATGGCCGGGGGCATCCCGGGGGGCAGCGCTCCGGGCGGCGGCACCGGCGGCGGGAACGAGCCAGGGGGAGGCAGGCCTGGAACACAGCAGGAACGTGGGCCCAGGGAAGGCGGGCCGACAGAAAAACTGGGGAAAGGCGGCGGGAATTGCGAGGGGCAGTGTGGAAACAGGGGGCCAGCACCTGGAGCCCTGCCCCACACTGCTCTGTCACCCACCTGGGGGGGTGACCCCAGGCCCCAGCGCGGTGACCACGGGCGTGGGCACGGAGGGGGGTGGGGGCGCATCGGCGAAGAGCTGGTGGGGCCGGTCGGCCTGGGAGAGGGGGTTCTGAGCCGCCAGCAGCCGCTCGGCCGCCGAGCCGTGCCGCTCGCCCTTGGAGTCCTTCTTGAAGGCGTAGGACACGGTGATGGGGCGGTTGCACAGGTACTGCCCGTTCATGGCCTCGATGGCCGCGTCCGACGCGTCGAAGCTGGCGAAGTTGATGAAGGCGTAGCCCTTGGAATTGCCCGTGTCGGGGTCCCGCATGATCTTGGGGGTCTGCAGGATGACCCCAAAGGCGCTGAAAGTGTCGTAGAGCAGCTTCTCATCGATCTCGGGGTCCAGGTTGCCGATGAAGATGTTGGCGCCCACGTCCAGGTTCTTGTTGTGGGCTGAGGCCTTGTTCACCCGGATGGGTTTTCCGTAGAGCTTGATCATGTTCATGATCTTGATGGCATAGTCTGCGTCCTCCTCGCTCAGGAACTCCACGAAGCCGTACCCTAGGGGACCCCACAGGGGCTCAGGGGGACGCCGACTAGGGTTCAGGGAAGGCGCAACAGACCTCAAAGGGATTTCGTGGGGGAACACAGAAGGACTCCAGGACAGAAAGAGACCACCATGACCCACCCCCTTTTTTTAAAACTCTAGTTTCATTGGAAACCCCATTCAATTATTGACTGAAAGCCCCTTGATTTCATTTAAACGCCATCTAATACTTGACTCAGTCCCCACTTAATTTAAATTCTGGGTCCTCGACACCTGCTGAGTGACAGAGGATGAACACCCTCATCTGCATCCCAATCCCACCCCCAGCTCTGCCCCTCGGTGGGATTTGGGGTCCCTCACCCTGGTGCTGGCCCGTGACCCGGTCCTTGGGCATGTGCGTGTTGACCACGGGTCCGGCTTGCAGGAAGAGCTCCCAGAGCAGGGGCTCGCTGACCTTCTCGTCCAGCCCGCCCACGTACACCGTGGCATCTGCGAGGAATCGGGGTCAATCCAGCCACAGCCCCCGAACTCGAAGCCCCCTCCCCGTCAGCCCTTAATCTAGGAGCCGGTCCCCCAGCCCCCCTTTTTCCTTCGGGAAACCAGAGCCCACCATGTCCCCGGAGCTCCCCGGCGCTCCGGCCCCGTGTCCCCAGGGAGCTCAAAATCCCCTCCAGGCCCTTCTCGTGTCTCCAGGATACACCAAGGACTCCCCATTCCACCCAGAATCCTCCTCAGCACCCCGCGACGCCTCTGGAGAACCCACGGTCTCCACAGGACCCCCGCGGTACCCCTCTCAGTGCCCTCAGCGTTCCCCCATCTCCCCGGTGCCCCCGGACACCCGCGCCGCTCGCACCCTGGTTCCTCTCCGAAATCGGCCCCGCCGCCATCTTGTCCCACTCCGCGCGCGCGGCGCCGCACGCACGACGCGCGTGACGTCAACGCGCAAGCCTCGCGTCGTGGGACGGGCCGGAAGTGACGTTGCGCGGGGAAGGCGCGGCCGCCATATTGGGTGTGGGCGGGAGGGGCCGTTGCCCTTCTGTCGCGACATGGCCCTCGCGGCCAGGAGTGCCCTCAGTGCCCCATGATCCCAGTGCCGGGGGCCCGAGGTCTGGGCTTCATCCTCATTCCAGTCCCACCCCGTCTCCTCCGATCCCCATCCCCGAGCTGCTCGAGCCTCATGGAGGCAGCACAGATTTAATGGAAAGCCATGACCGGCAGTGTCCGTCCAGCATCGGGGACACCTCGGGACCCGGCGCTCTGCCCTCCCCGGGACCCCCAGGCACCCAGAGGTTGCCAGGAGCAGCTGGAGGCACTGGGCTGTTCCAGAGCCCCAAGTCCCGAGTGATCCTGGCGGCGTCCCAGAGCTGGGCTGGGCTCAGGTGCCCTCCGGGGTCTCAGTGGGGTCTCCGCGTGTTCCAGGCATGGAGCCGGTCCTGGAGCAGCTCCAGCTCCTCAGCCAGCCCAGCCAGGGATGGGGCCAAGCGCCCATGCTGCCAAGAGACCACATCCAGCACAGCATGGGGACACAGCACACGAGGATGGGGCAGAAGCACGGGACAGCGACAGGACAGGAACACGGGGATGAGAACATGGATAGGGTGGAGTGTTCATCATGGGACGGGACACAAGGATGGTAACACAGGGCAGAATGTCCAGCACAGGACAGGGACACAGACAGGGTAGGACAGATGGACATGAGTCCATCCATCATCCATCCATCCATCCATCCATCCATCCATCCATCCATCCATCCATCCATCCATCCATCCATCCATCCATCCATCCATCCATCCATCCATCCCTCTGTCCGTCCATCCATCCCCCCTGCTGGACACAAAGACAGGGTTAGCTGGAGGGACACGAGTTGGAGGGACACGAGTTGGGTGCAGCCTCACCTCCACCCCAAGCAGCAGGACAGGCTGGGACCCCCAAAGCAGGACCCCCAGGCCCCAGTTTCCCCAGTACCTGTTCCTGGGGCAGCCCCCTGAGGTAGCAGCGGTGCCAGAGCCGGATGCAGGGCCCAGCGGTGCAGGGCAGGAGCAGCCCCGGGGGGATCTGGCAGGCCCCCGGGAGCCCCCCTTGCGTCCCCTCTGATGGGGACACCCGGTGTGGGGGGCGCAGCGGGGGGTGGCTCCACCAGGGCAGGGCGTGGGGGCACAAGGAGCCCTTAGCCAGTGCCAGCACCAGCCTGGACCCCCTCCACAGGCAGGGGTCTCCAGGCTGGGAAAGGACAAAACAGGGATTAGGAAAAACGGAGGGAAATCCAGCTGGGCTGAGGGATGAGTGGGAGTAGGGATTAGGGGCAAACAAGAAGGGGAGAAAGCCGTTGTGAAGAGAAAACAGGGGAGGAGAAGTGTGGTGAAAAGAATAGGCATTAGGAATAAAAGGGGCTGAAAGAGGAAATGGGGGGAAACAATAGGAATTAAGGGAAAAAGAGAGGGAAAAGGCAGCCAGAAGGACAAAAAGGAGGCAAAGGAAGGGTGCAGCCCCCCCAGCTCAGCCACACTCACTGTGCCTGGGGCCAGGCACTCAGCCGGGGCCGGGGGTCCCACGGGGTTCCGGAACTGCTCCTGCTGCTGCCAGGTGTAGCGTCGCCCCCAGGCCCAGACCGGGGGGAAGGTGCAGGGGCGGGGGCTTCCCCGGTGCCCCCCAGGGTCCTGCCAGCCCTCCATGGGCCGGTAGGTCTGGCTGGGGAGTCGGGGCTGTGGGGGAAGAGTTGGGAAGTCAGTGCCCCATTTGGGATGGGGAAACTGAGGCACAGAGGGGAAAAGAAGGGGTAAAATGGGGGAGCTGGGGGTGCTCATCCCCAGTTTGGAATGGGAGAGGAGAAACTGAGATAGAGTGAGGAGAAAGGGTGAAATGGGCGGGTTTGGGGATGCAGCAATGTGCCCCTGCCCCTCACCATGCTGCTGTGGGCCCGCTGGCGCTGGCAGCTGAAGCGGAAAGTGCTGAAGTAGGGGCTGAAGCTGCTGTCGTGGAGCGCCAGGAGAAAAGCCTCAGTGAAGCCAAAATCTGCCGGGAATTGCCACAGGAGCTGCCACGTGCAGTCCAGGAACAGCAGGAACACGGGGGCCTAGGCAGGATACAAGGTGGGGTGGTCTCACCTCCTCCCAGGCAGGGTCCCGACTCCTGTCACCCCGGTGGGACAGGAATGGGGGTCTCACCTCCTCTCGAGGGCTGTCCCGGCAGAGCAGCCCCAGCCGGCGTGGGAAGGGGTGTCCAGCTGCCACCCACTCCCTCTGCACCAGGCTCTGGAAGCCAGGCAGGGAGCGGGCGTGGGGGTCCCCCAGGAGCTGCACCAGAGAGGCCAGGAGGCAGTTCAGGTCCCGGTCTGAGGGCTCTGGGGGGGCAAGGCAGTGAGGGGAGGCCCCTTTCCAGCCCCCTTCATCCTTTTCCATCCCCTGTCCTGGTGCCCCCACCTTGCAGGACCACGGAGCAGCGCTTCCCTGCCAGCAGCGACACCACCTCCACAGCTTTTCTCAGGCAGGTGCTGGGGGGCAAGAGCAGGGGTTCAGGGCACTCCAAAATGCCACAGTCACCCATTCAGGTGGCTCATGCACCCACCACGATGCCCCATCACCTCACAGTGCCCCCAGGTGGGTTGGGGGGCCATTCCACCATGGCAGTTAGGGTGAACTTGCCCCCTACACCCCAAAATCCCTCCCTGCACCCCAAAGAGCCCCCTTGTCCCCTGCTCACCGGACGTGGTCCAGCCAGCGTGTCCCCTCCAGGGCTGAGAGCCACTTCTCCTCTGCCACTGCACCTGGATCCCACGGGATGGGGTTTCAGCGGAGGGGAAGGCCCAGCCCCTGGGGGGCCTGGGGGTCACCAAGGCCTGCCCAGTGCCACTCACCAGGCAGGCAGAGCGCCCGCAGCCTCAGGTGGGCGAGCTGGATGTCGGCGAGCGTGGGCAGCTCGGCCACGTCGGCCAGCACACAGGGCCCACGGTCCCCCAGCAGCAGCGCCTCCAGGCACCTGGGGGGCACAGGAAGCCCCGGTGGGGCCAGGCCAGGGGCACCTCCTCAGCCCCCCCGGGCCCCCTGGACCCACCTCACGTCCTCGCTGCCTGGCTCTGAGGCCGGGTGAAAGCTGGCGGCTCTCAGCAGGTCCCCCCCGCCCGGGTGGTGCCAGCACAGGCGCTGCAAGAGAAATGGGATGACGCCCCCACATCGCCCTCCCAGTGCCCCCCACCCTGCCTGGGCCTGCCCAGGCACTCACGGGCACCCGGCGCTCCTGGAAGTGGGCAAAGGTTCGCTTGAGGTCATGGTCCAGAAGCCCGCTGGGCACCCACAGGTACCGGGGGAGGCTGTGGGAAGGTGGGACACAGGGTGGGGTCCCCCAAACCACAGGTGCCATTGTCAGTGGCTCGGACAGTGCTGGGGGACCGACGGCGCTGTACCTGGGGGCCATGTCGAAGCGCTCATTGACGGCGCTCACCCTCCAGCCCGCAGCGCCGAGACGCTGCAGCTCCTTCTCCCAATCCCGCAGGCTCTCGAAGAGCAGCGTGGTGGACGAGCCTTCCTCCTCCTCCTCCTCTGGGGGGGCTTCGCCAGGACAGGACCAGCCATCGTGTCCGTCGGCAGCGTCGCCCAGCCATGCAGCCGCCTCCCGTGCCTGTGCGATGGCATTGGCCACCTGCGCGGGCGGCCAGCGGTGCGTTGTGAGGCCCCCAGGCTTCCCCGGCACCGAGGGCTACCCCAGAACGAGGGTACAACACTTCTGCACCTCCCTGGCTCACCCGGAACGCCTGTGGAGCCAACCCGTTCTCGGGGAAGTAGAAGCGGAGCAGGCGGAAATCCCGACAGAAGACAGCGAGCTCCTCGGGGATGAACTTGAGGGTGGAGGCGGCCGTCAGCACCTTGGGCTTGGAGAAGCTGCTGGCTGGGGTCAGGGGGAGGAGGCTGTCAGGGCCAGCCGAGCCCTGCCCAGCTCATCCCTCATGTCCCCGGCTGTCCCCATTACCTGCCACCAGCTTGTGGATGCAGGGCAGGGCCACCTCATCCTCAGAGCGGGGGAGGCCACGGGAGCCAGGAACCTGTGGGAGAGTGAGGCGGGCTGGAAACTACCCCAGAGTGTCCCCCCAGCCCCAGGAAGGGTGGTGGGGATGGATCTGGACCTGGCTGTCCCGCGTCCCTTGTGCCTTGACCCCCACTATGTCCTGCAGTGAAGAGTTCCCAGGGTGAGCACGGCGGGTTCTGAGTCAGCGCGCCAGGACGGACTAGGATGGAGCTGGGATGGGAGTCGGGGATGTGGAGGGGAGGGGCTGCGCCGAGGGTCGGGGTACGGTGGGATGGGTTCGGAATGGGATCGGGATGCGGTGGGATGGGGTCGTGCCGGGGCAGGGGTTCCCCCCCGCGGTCCCGTTCCTGCTCCCGCTGCTGCTATTCCCAGCGCTCCTGGAGTTCCGTTCGCACCTGGCCGGGCAGGAAGGCGAGGCGGCGGTCGGTGCAGAGCAGCGTCCCCGGGACGGAGCCGCCGCCGTTCCCGCAGCGCTGCCGGGCGCCCGCCGCCTCCTCGAGCACCCGCTCCCCTGTGGGGACCGT
>VXBI01014236.1:80366-99566 GCA_013397375.1 Toxostoma redivivum
CCCCCGGCCCCGGCCCTCCCTGGGAGCCCGGAGAAGGTCGGGCGGCGGCCGCCCGGGACCCCGCTCATGGCGCAGGGACTTTGGCCGGGCGGGCCCCGAGCGCCGGGGCCGGAGCGGCCCGGGAGAGAGCCCCGAGCGCCCGGCCCGGCTCCGGCATCCCGCCCTCCACTCCGGCATCCCGCCCTCCCCTGGCATCCCTGCCCGGCATCCCGCCCCTCNAGGCATCCCAGAAGTTCAGCGTTGGGGCGGGGGTACAAACCCCTCAGGAACGGGCGGTTCTGGGGTCCCGCAAGCGCTGCCCAGAGCAGGGAACCCCAAAGCCCGTCACGGGAGGGGGGCCCGGGGCCCCTCCTGGGCACAGGGCAGGAGAAGCTGCTCGGTGACTCACGGCAGAAGCACGGAGCCTTCCCCTCCCAGCCCAAAATCGGCTCCCGAGCCAAGCCGGGCCCGCCCCTGCCTCGCAGAGACCTCGACCCGCAGCGAGCAGCAGGTGGATGGTGGCCCTGGGCTACCTGTGCCACCCCTCACCGCGGCACCTCCAGGCAAAACCCAGAGCCCGAGGCAGCCGAGGTAGCAGTGCCTGCACGTGGCAGGATAAATCCTGACACAACCCAGACACATGGAAAACTCGACGAAACTCCAGTTCCAACTCTTGATTTTTGGTGTATTTTCCCCCAGGTTTTTGGGGCAGTCCTAGCTTCGGAGGCTGCAGCTCGTGGACCTCAATTTTCCTCCTGCAGGAGAATCACCTGGCAGAGGTTCCTGGGGGCTCGGATAGGCTTTTGGCTCTGGCACCTGGCAGATGAGAGGAATTTCCTGGAGGCTTTGAGCCCAGAGCTGCTCCAAGCCAGGACGGGGTCAGTCTGGGCCATGGCAGGGGAAAAGATCCTGGAAGAAAATCACCCGGCACAGACACGGCGCTGGGCATGGAGGGTCCACTCACAGTGCCAGGGGGAAGGAAAAACACCAGGAGCTGGGAGAGAAATCCCAATGACAGAAATCCTATGGGAAACTGCTCCCGGGGTCTCACCTTCCATGATCCATCTCCAAGCACTCCCAAAACTCTTTTTTCTCTTTCATTTAAAGCTTCAGAATCCATACAGCCCATGCTGGATTTTATCCCTAATTTTGTCCTGAGACCCAGGTACCAAAGGGAGCACCCCTCTGGGGAAAAGGCTCCAGGACCAGCAAGGATGAACAGAAGCAGGGAGGGAAGGGTGCTTGAGGGTGTTCTTTTTTTAAATGAAAGCCAGGAATTAGTATCAAAATGGAATCACACAATAAATAATATAAATAATAACCCCAAAAATAAATAATAAATGATAAACTATAACCCCAAATTCCCAATAAATGGATGGAGAAGGGGATGAGGAGCAGCAATTCCCCAGGAGGGAACTGGGGATGCCCAGAGCCCTCGGGGTGAGGGGATGAAGGAGCCTCAGGTGCATCAGCTGAAGTTTTTTATTGTCAATGAGTCTGTGGTGCCACAACGAGGCCACAGCTATAGCCCAAGTGCAACTCTCCAGCCCTGTTCACTGGGATGCCAAATATCACCAATTAAGCTAGAATTAATAAAAAAAAAAAGTTTTTTTGGTGAATAAACCACTGAAGAATTAATTCAGGTCACTCGGTGTCGCGTTAGTGAGACCCAAAGCTGCCCCGGCTCCCCCGACCGAGGGGCCGGGGAATGGCGAAGGTGAATCTCATTTAATCAAATCAAATCAAATCAAATCTCATTATCGGGTTTTACACAGGCTGAAAGACAAAGTTTTCCTCCACCAGGATCTGATGGCAGCAATCTGAATTCCAACCACACCAGTAAGTGCACTTAGTTTGACCTTGGGGTCACACCACAGTCTCCCTGTCCCCATCCCCATCTCCCCCCCATAGAAAAATCCCTCCTGGGGGCAGGTTTGGTGTCTCCTCCAGTTCTGGAGCTTTCCCTCCAGGACTGGTGCTTTTCCTACGGGTTTTCTGCCTTCTCCATCTCCTCCCACAACTCACCAAACCAGTGAGCAGGTCTGGGAGCTTCCCATCCCCACCCAAGTCCAGCATCCACTGGGATGGAGCTAACAGGAGAGAAATTCCCCCAAAACCCGAGGAATGAGTGATGAAGCATCACTCCTGCCTTCCCTCCCGTGCCCTGGGGCATTCCTGCTCCCGGTGCTGGACATTTCCAGCACAGCCAGAGGATATTCCCAACGCCAAAATAAAGCTGCTGCTCCGATTTGGGGGAAAATAAACACCAGAAACTGCAATTTAAACCAAGTGCCCATAAACAGTGAAGCGTTGGGGTTAGGTTTTAACCATTTCAGCTTAAAATTTGGGGTGAACCAAATGGGGGCAGAGGCTGTGCCACTTAACCAGCACTGCATGTCCCTGCCCTGGGGTTAAAGTCCATTGGAATTCCTGCAGTTTGAGGAAGAAGTGTGGAATTTGTTCTGAGGTAAGAGGAGCCAGTAGGAGCGGGTTTCACACCCTCCCCTTCCCACAGCTTCAGCCATGCTCGGGGATTTTACAAAAACAGGGAAAGCAACTTACACTGGAGTCAAATCATCCTTGGGGGGTCCGAGATTTGGATTTGAAAACCTGCGGACAAGAGGCATTGCTGGCTGCACTCAAAGTGTTGGGATCCCACTAGGAAAGGTCTTAATTCAGGGGGTTTTAGGTCTAAGTTAACATTTTTAGGGCCAAGGGTAAGGCGTGGGGTGATCCCCCGAGCTCAGTCCGGTTCCAGCTCCTCTGCCCAGGCCCTCATCCTTTCCCCTGAAAACGGCCATGGGCAGGAAGGGATTGCATAGTTTCATGCCTTCTGAAAAATCAACCCAAAAATAAAAACGAGGGAATGTTTTAAAGCTCTGGCTGAAGGATATAACTCCTGTTTTATTTCCGTATGGTAGAAATGCTGCACCTCACTCCGTGCAGGATCAGGCTCGGTTTGGGAGCTGCAGTTACCAAAAACCCCAAGAAATTCTGTGCAAACATCGCAGTGCTAAAGTGAATCCCACTCTGGGAGCCAGGGGGCTGGGATGGGGTCATGAACGGCGTGGGACATTAGTCACAGGAGGATTTTACCTTATTGTTCTGCTTTTTAGCCCTGTTATCAAAAATATGGATTAATTCCGCAGCCTAAAGGTCAGTCGATGGCTCAGCACAACGGAGCCGAGTTAATCAGGATCAGAGGTAGTAGAGAGTAGCTGTGCTCAAGTAGGAGTTACAGGCTGCGACCCCCTGGCTCCACCCCGGGACTGGGGGTGCTCTGGGACCCCTTTCCAGTGGGTATTCCTGGGGGATTTGCCACACACCACTGGGAATTCCTGGCAGGAGACGCTGACCCAGGACCACACCTTGGCTCTCCTGTGGCCTGGGGGTTCTGCACAGGAAGAGAAACCTCCAATCCCTTGAGCTGGGAGTCCCCCTGGCTGCCCCCACCTCAGAAAGAGTTTAAAAACATTTTAAAACCAGAGTTGAGCTCGCCAGTAGGAGAGGGGGTGACAGAGGCCTGAGCCTGTCCTGGTGCTCGGAGTCATCCAGGACTGGGTGGGGGGCATCCAACCCACCTCACCTCACCCATCTCCAACTCCAACACGGTGTCGCTCAGTACTAGCAAGAAGAAATACAGAATAAAACCAGTGTTAAAAAACTCCATTAAAAGGTTTGTGACGCTCAAAATGGGGCATTTCTGCTCCGTCCCAGGTGGTCAGGAAGCGGGAAGGACCTGGTGGGAGCTGCTCCCCCTGCCCGCTCCCAAAGCTTTGGTCTGGTTTATTGAGTTTTTTGAGGAATTCTCCCCCCTCACCCTGTGCTCCGACCCAAGCAGTCCCCACTGTGCCCAGGCAGCCCTGGGAATCTTCCTCCTCCTCCTCCTCCTCCCTCACAGGGGCTCCGGGAAAGCAGGGGCTGGTTTCCCCCGTCTCCCTCCTGTCAATCCCACCAGCCCCATGCCACTCCCAGTCCATCCAGCCAAACGCCTGCTCCCACATCCTGCAGAGTGGGAGAGGAGCGTGGGTGGGCATAAAACCAAAGTGTATCTCTGTTATTGCATTCCCCACGTTGCACGGGTCCGGATCGGCGCAGGGGGAGCATCAGAACCGGTGCACCAGCGCCTCCCGCTCCCTGCGCTGCATCTCATCCTTGTAACAGCAGGAACAGAAATTCCCAGTCTCTGGGTGTCCGTAATAGGTGCAGTTGGGCTGTTTGCACTTGGTCTGCTGGATGTTGTAGAGGGCCTGGCTTCTCATTTTATCCACTGTTCCTGCCTTGTCCTGCTCGAGGAGCTCCCGGCAGCCGTTGCTGTGCGGGGGGAGGCAGCTGGAGCCCTTGCACTCGGAAGGGAAGGGAGGCTGCACGTCCATGTCTGCGGGGGAGAAGCAGCCCAGGTGGGCAGGGCCGGGGGGGCAGGGGCCGAGCCGGCCCTGGTGGTGCCGGGGCAGGGTGGCGTAGGGGGGGAGGCTCCCGCAGGGCCCCCCCGCCAGCTGCCGCCGGCCCTCGGGGCATCCGGGCGGGTGCAGCCCCTCAGCACTGCCCACGGAGGGCCTGGGGAAGGTGAAGACGCCGGAATAGCCGGCGGGAAAAGCGGCTATTTTAGCACCCACGGCCGGCTCCAGGGGCTGGGGGGGGTACGTGGGGGGCGGCTGGGAGAACACGGGGCTCGGCATCACCTCCTCGCTCCGCTGGGCACCCAGCTCCCCTTCCGGCCTCTTGGCCAGGGCAGCGCTGCCCAGCGCCTTCTTCTCCGCCTCCTTCTGCCTCTGCTCTGCATGGAAGCGCTCCTCAGCATCCGCGAGGTACCTCTGGATCATCTCCTCCTGGAACTGGTGCCGGGTGCTGGTCTTGAGGTGGCTGGCGAAGATGAACTTGCGCTCGCCCTGCATGGCGGCGCGCAGGATGCTCAGGCTCAGCCGCACGTCGCTGCTGTACTTGTAGGGGTCCGATGGCTTCTCCAGGGCTGCTTTGCCCGGGCACGTTCTCTCTGCAGGAGCTGAGTCTCCTGGGGAACATTCCTCTCTGCTGTCTTTCCGTGCTTTCAGGGATCCTTTCTTCTTCTTCTCCAGGGTGTCTCCCTGCCCGTTGCTCATGCCGCCCTTCACGGCTTTGCTGTGCATCAGGCCCCCCATGTTCTTTTTTAGTTTGCTGCCCAGAGTCTTCCCAAAGCTTCCCAGCTTGTTGGCTACCGAGTCTGCCCGTTTTTTATCCTTTTCCTTCTCCTTTTCCCGCTCTTTCTTTGGTTTCTCCCTGTCCTTGCCCGCCCTGGTGCCCCCGTTGCTGGCAGAGCTGCTGCACACTGACTCCTTGTCCGACTCGCCCGACTCCGCTGCCGAGCGAGCGTCATCACCTGCAGAGGCTGTGGGGGATTCTGGCTGAGCCAGAGGCGCCTGGGGAGGAAGGAAAGACAAATATCGAAGTCTAGACACTCCTCAGGTAAAGATTTTCAGGTGGAAGGTGAAGCAAAGGAGGTGGTGTTGTTTAAAGGCATATCCTGCACATCCCTAAATTTCTCCTAAATAACCTGAGATATTCCAGGATCTTATGATTCTATTCTGTGATTCTATGATACCTCCACTTGCTCGAGGTTTCAGGTGCAAAGCCAGGGAAGAGGGGGGTGAGACTTGTCCTAGTCTTGGGGTGGCCATAAACCAACAGCTCCCATTTGTTTGGAGCACAGGGCACCCCTGAGGGGCAGGGGGCTTCTGGGCCGTGTGAAGACTGAAACAGGCATGGAAAGCTCTAGGGAAAAGGTGCCCATGTGCAAAACTGAGCCCCTTCCCTGCTCTCAGAGCAGGTCAGCCACAACTCCTGTGGGCACAGAGCCCCACATGAGGCAAAGCCCCCAGGTAAGGCCCCACACCACCTTCCCTGCAGGGAGGAGGGTTGAATAATTCACAGGTAAAGAAGATCCCCCTGGTCCCTTTACCTGCATGTCACAAGGCAACGTGATCCACCGGACATTCATGTAGCTGTGCAGCAGGTGCAGTTTGGCTTCCAGCGACAGCGTCACGCTGCCATCGCAGCGGGGTGAAACCACAAGTTAGAGCCATTCCCATTTTCCACCTGGAAATATCTCCCCACATATTCACATCATTCCCTGTGTTATGTATTTAAATGGATGTTTTCCTACAGCAGGTCCAGTGGGACAAAAGGGACAATTATGCAGCTTTCCTTTCAATGAAAACCCAAAGGGAGAAATCAGATTCCTCAGTGTCAGAATCAAAACGCTTCTGCCTCAGCCACAGGAACTGCTGGGACCAAACCACGGTGAAACCTGCCCAAAGTCTCACCCAAACCAGGCACGATCTGGTGGCCACCACCCTCCCTGCTCCAGGGACCCACGATGCAGGGATTTGGTGGCCAATGGAAAAAGGCACTTTTTTTGTGCTACTCCTCCTCCTGCTGCTGGTGTCTTGAGCTACATCCAGCCCAGAGCTCCAGGATCTGGAGCATCATCTACTTACTGTGTGTGAACAAAGCTCATGAGATGCCACAGCCCCACCCAAATCATATCAAAATGAAGGAAAATGAAGGAAAAGCTGCTCTGTCCCCATGAACAGTGTCATTCCCTGGGCACAGCTTCCATCCAGCACAAGAAATCCCAGCTGGGGTCAGGACTGACCCTTCACCTGGACCTCTCTGCAAATCACCCAGACCCTCTGTGGAGCCAAACCCTGGGTCACCTGCAGGTCACCAACCTGGCCAGCTTGACATTGTCACTGTCGTCCTTCCCCCACTGCCACTCCTTCCCGGGATCCACGGCGAAGTGCACGGGGAGCAGCTTGTGCTCAGAGTCTGTCAGGGGGATCACAGCTGCCCCGGGACAGAAATGTCACATTTACAGCCCGAAGGACAAACACTCCACACCTGGAGCCAACTCTGAGCACCCACCACGAGCATCGTCCCCTCTGATGGGAATGGCCTGGCAGCAAATCCCAGTGAGTGCCAGTGCTCAGGACCACGGAATTGTCAGAGCACCATGGAATGCCTCATGGCCCCCACAGGAAAGGGTTTCTTCACAATATCCCATCTAGCTCTGCCCTGAGTCAGTGGAAAGCCATTCCCCTTGTCTTGCCACTCCAGGCCCTTGTCCCAAGTCTCTCTCCAGCTCCTGGAGCCCCTTCAGGCACTGGAAGGGCTCCAAGGTCAGGACACTGTTGGTTTTCTGGGCTGACAGTGCATGTTGAGGGGTCCTGGCCAGCTTTTCCCCCCCAGCACTCCCAAGTCCCCCTCCTCAGTGCTTTGTTCACCGGAATCTCATCACCCACCTTGATCCTTTGTGTTGTCTTTCTGCTCCATGGAGACCAGGGCAGAAAAATGGGCTTGGTCATAAGCCAGAACCAACGGAGACCGGTGGCATTTGTTGGCTGGGACTTCCAGGGGCAGATAGATCCCTCCAAAGGGAATTGGTGCAAATGCTGGGAAGAAATGAAAGCGGTTAGTTCTGATCACAGGTTCAAGAGTTCAGAGTTGTTTGTGCTGCAACTGCTCCAGAATGAGCTGTTTGCCTCAGTCGAGGGCTTACCTGCAATTATCTGTCTTTTCAGGGGACATTAAACAAAACCACAACCCAAAATAGATGTTTATTTTACATCAGGAGGATTTAAAATGTAGAATGAACTGGTATTTTCTATAAAAAGCCCTCCACTCCCCCGCAAGACAAACTTTGCCCACAGAACGATGGAAATTGATTAACCTTCTCAGACAGGAAACTGAAGCTGATGGTGGAAAATCTGCCACCCAGGAAACGGAATTTCCCATCTCTAGATGTGTGTATAGAGGCAAAAGAGGTAGAAAAAAGATAAAACCTCGTGTGGATGCCCTTAAAGCAGCAGAAACTGGTTGGGAGCCAAGCCTGGCCCTGGCCCTTCTGTGGGTTTTACCTGTAGCAGGTCAATTTTCCCCCCTGCACCATTCCCAATTCCAGGTCCAGCCTTGAAGGCAGAGGCCCCAGGAAAACACAGGTATAAAGGGAAGGGGAACAGATCAGAGAGGCTTTGGGAAGGGAGGCAGCTCTCACCTTCGCCGCCCGAGTCCCGCAGCATCGTGTCTGCCACCACCACAATGGGTCTCTTCAGCACGTGGGCGAGGACAAAGACGTGGAACTCCTCCAGGCTCTCGTACACCGGCTCCTCTGAACTCTCCACCCTTGGGGAAAGAAGCTGAGTGTCATCCCCTGGATATTCAGTCATTTGCTTTGCAACATCAGGAGCAAGCTTCAGCCATGCAGAGGTGGGTGGACAGCGCTAAGGCTGATCTCAGCACTAATCTGAGGGTTTAGGTGTGGATTCCCAAAATGTCCTGCTCCAAGGGTTTGTGCCCAAGGAGTACCCAGCTGCTGCCTGGCATTGCTGGGAGTCCCTTATCTAAGGAGCTGGACATCTGTGGCAGGGAAGTGTCCTTGAAACAGAAGTGAGATGGCAAAAACACCCAGCTCTGTGTTATTCTCTCATTTCAGTGCAAGCAACACAAGGAAACACAAGGAAACACAAGGAAAAGATTTATTCCCTGCTCAATCCATGTGCTACCCACAGAAGAGGCCGTGCAGCACCAAAATCCTTTCCTGGGATGCTCCGTGTGCCCTGTGCTTTCTTGGGATCCTTTGTCCTTCCCTGAAGCCCCAAGAAGACAGACAGACCAAGACAGACGCACTGCCCTGCCCTGAGCACGCTGAGGGAAGGCACTCCCTGCTCCCCCTGCTCCGTACCCGCCGCAGCCGCCGCCGTTGGTGCCGTAGTGCACGCGGGGCTCGCTGGACGCCAGCTTGATCAGCTCGTTCCACTCCTTCTGCCACTCCTCCTCCGTGTAAACCAGGCCAGACTGAAAAACGGCAAAGAGAACCCAAAATCCTCCAGGTAAAGCTCCTTCCATTGCTCCAGCACGGGTTTAAACCCACAGCAGAACTTTTCTCTATGGGTTTATGCAAAAACAATCAACATTCTCTGCACCATGTCCTCAAAAGCGCTTCCCAATATTCATCCAAACTTCCCCCCTCAATTTAAATCCACTCCCCTTGTCCTGTCGCTTGTCCTAGGACCCTTTCATTTTGCTGCAGCTCTGACTGCAGGACGCCCCTTACCACAGCACAGGCACAGCAGGGAGCTGCCCAAAATTCCAGACGCGACAGGAAGCGCCTCCCAAACCCACGGGATGTTTTCCCAGGACGTCCCCCTCGGCAAAGAGGGCCCAAACCAACTTTCAGTGGCTCCCACCTCCTTGTTCTGCTGCGTCTGCTGCCAGCGCCATCTCCGCCTCAGCGCCTCCCGCTCCGCTCCCTTGTCCATCAGGGTGTAGAGGGATTTCCGGAGCATGAGATCCCGGTCGTGGAAGCCCCACATACCTGCAGCGAGAAGGATCTGGAGGGTCAGGAGGGGCTAGTGTCACCCCCTGACCCACTGAAGTCCCCGCACAGATGCACCAGAGAAGGGAAGGGGCTGCTCCATTATCCCACATTTCCTTCGGGAATCCAGGGGAACTTGCCAGACAGAGGGGGAGAAGGATTTGGGAAGCACACAAGCTGCTGGCAGCCCCTTCCCTTGGAGCCATCCCACCCCACAGAGCCCAGGCACTGCGACTGCCCTTGCCCACCAGCGAGGAGCAGCAGCATCCTGGCTTCCCACCAGACCGGGTCCTGCTCCCAAAGGGGGACCCCGGGCTCTTGCTCTCGTTTCCCCGGGGGTGAAGCCAAGCCTTACCCAGGGAGGCAGCGTGGAGCAAGCAATTCCCATCGCCAGTGGTGGCCAGGGGCAGCAGGCGCTGGCAGCTCGGATCCACCGTCACCCACCAGTTGAGACGCCCTGGGGACATTTGGGAGACGGTGAAACCATGGCACAGCACGGGACTGGGGGAGCCTGGGGGGCACTGCAGGGCTCAGCCCGTCCAAAACCACGGCCAGAAACCAGCTGAACAAGCGAGGGAGTGCCTGGACAGGTGGGAAGATACAGACCCATTCCAGGACTGGGGGGGAAGAGTCAGGACAGTGACAAAGCAAAAAAAGAGGAGACTGGAGCTGCAAAACTCCCCAGGGAGGCCACAAAAAGACCAGGCTGAATTTGGGGTCACACAGATCAGAACTGCACACAAATTGGAGCCAGGACTTCCACCTAGACCAGTTCTCCTCTATTGTTTTTCCCCCCACATCCCTTATTTCCGTCCCCATAGCCCACCAGGCTGAAAATGCCTCCAGGAACACCCAGCACAAACAACTTCTCCAGGGAAAACCAGTCTTTTGCTGCTTCTTGGAACCAAATCTCTCTGGTTTCAACCCTCTCATGGCTGGGTTTCCCTGTTCACTGTTTTTTAAGCAGAATACTCCAGGATTTCTGCTGATCCCAGCAGCTTTCCTGCTGCAAATGCAAACCGACAGCACTTTAGACCCGGAGTTTTGGGTCATTGTGATGATTCAAGTCAAGAGCAGCTAAAAATAAAAGGTAGGAAAAAATGCCCAGTGAGCTCAGTGTGGCTGGAGAGTCAGCCCTCCCCAAGGGAGCAAAGCTGGGCTGGATCAGGACTCTGAACCCCCCGTCCATGTCTTGCCCTACCCTCAACATCCCTCCTTAGCATCCCTCCACATTTTCCAGGAGTTTTTGGATCCAGTGCAACAGGCAGGTTTTTGGCTGGATGAGGCTGTCTAGGCTTTCAAGTTGTATTTAAATTGCTCCTGCAGGAAACCAGCCCTTTCCCATCATTTGCAAAGAGCCTCTCCTTCCTCTGGAGCATGATCCCTGCCAGGGATCCCAGTATACAGACATGGGATTGCTGGAAATGCTTTGTACAGCCTCAGGGAGAGTAGCTGGAGAGGAACTAAAGGCAGAAAACAGGGGTTAAAACATCCCAAAACACTAGAAAACAAAAGGCACGAAGTTCAGTGTGACACAGGCAGGTCGTTCCTGTCGCCAGCGCCAGGAAAGGGACCTGCCAGAGCTGGAAGCATTCTGCACTGAGCCTGGGGACAAAGGCTCTGCATGGAGAGGCCGGCTGTTCCCTCAATATAGCTCCTGGCACGGCAGAGCTGGGAGTCTGGCCAAGTGGCCCAGGGCCAGGGGAGCAAACACAGGAGCTGTCCCACGCATAATGCTGCTGGGGGCAGCACCGAGAGCTCCTTCCTGTCCACTTTCCCTCACTCCTGCAGGATTTGATGCCCTTCTCCATGGAGTTTGCGTGTCCGGCTGGTGCTTCGGAGGTTGTGCAACCTCTGCCCGAGTCAGATGTGAGGGGACACACCTTGCAGAGGTATTTCTGTGCCCAAGTGTTTGCACCGGCTGCGGTTACGCAAGAGAAGTCGTCTCCAAAGGAACCGCACGCCCAACCCTCCTCCCGGTGTTTGCTCCCGTCGAGGCGGCGGAAAGGCCGAGAGCCTGCCCAGAACTATTGAAAACAACACATTTCTCTGAGTGGGGCTCTTAAGAGCTCTGCAGGGAAATCAACTGGATTCAGGAGCCTGAGGGATTTCCCAGAACAGCCATGGTGGCAACAGATCTGCACACAGGAGAAGTCCACTGGCACCCAGAGGTTCCCTGTGCATGCAGCACCATGACCCTATGCTGCCCCATGGAACACCTGTCTGTCCCCACAGCGTGTCTGGGGAAATCCCATTGCATCTTCCAGCAGGAGCCACCTGAACAGGTCATGGCAACGGGAAGGAACCGATGGCTCCTCCCAGCCTGAAGGAAGGATTGCCTCATCCAAACCACAAATGGCTTCCCTAAGGCTACTGGGAATGGGAATCCACTCTCGCTCCTGACACTGGGAGTGTCCCAGGGACTGCTCCCGAGGCCAACACAAGGGATCCAACAGGGACACAGACACCGTTGGCCATGCTGTGTGACAACCAGAGCTCTGAATACATGGGGAAGAGGATCTGAACATTTATTGGGCTATAAAATATCTCCTTAATCCCCTAAGGATGGTGTGTCCTAAATTAATAACGGGAGTCTCTGTAGATCCCAGCACCATGCTCAAAACCCTACTTGGAATCCAGCTTGGAATATTTCACAGCTGAACTACAGCCCTTTGTTACTGACAAAACACTCATTTATAACAACCCACAGACACTCAAGTCTCCGAAAGGCATTTTCTACGACTCTGAATTTCTAAATTCCTTCCTGCTAATGGCATCTCAGCACACCTGGAAGTGCCCCCAGCCCCACACCCCATTTGTGCTGGGACACAGGAACCCAACCCCTGGCTCCACTGGGACGAGATCTGGGGTTTATTTGCACCAGAGCCAGCAGCTCTGCTGTCACCACACAGCACTGCCGTGTAATGGGATCACTGGGATCAAGTGCTCATTCCCAAAACATGAGAATATTTCTTACAGCAACTCCTGAGCAAGAGTGGCAGAAGTTGGGCCCTCAGAGTGTCTGTTATCCCTAAGGATAACGTGTTTTCTGGCATGTGCAGCACCACAGAAACAGCAGGGAGTGTAAACCCTCCTGAGATCCCTCACGTGTCCTGCCCCTGCCCAGGAACCTTCCTGGTGCCAGGGATGAGGTTTTTCCCAGCCAGCATGGATGTCCCCCTCATCTACAGGTCCCCTAGCAGCTCTTCAGGAGCCTGATGGAAAGCAAAGCATGAGGTTCCTCCCCAGCAGGCACTGGAGCAGCAGCATCGACCTCCAGGGTCTGTAATCAATGCAGAATTTGTCAGCAGGATGTGTTACACAGGAATTCCCTCTTCCCTGTCTCCCCATGGGACCGGCAGGACGGAGCACTGGGATGCTCCAGGGGTGAGACAATGCCAGTTTTGGGGTGTTTTCCCTCTCAACTGTGCACAGTGATAACAGCCCTGGGTTATTTACACTCAGTTTCCACGGGTGAAGTGGCTCCTATTCAGCCCTTCAAGTCCTAAAAATGATGGAATGATTCCCTGTTGGATATCATCCAGCATCCATGTGATATCCCGGGGTGCTGATCCCAAGCTGCACCTGGCACCAGCACTGATCCAGCACTCACCAGCCTGCTCCAGTGCTACCAGCATGGACTGCTCGATGAGATCCCGCTCGATGAAGCTGCGGAAATCCTCGGGGTACACGGTGAGGTCGGGCAGCTGGAAGGTGCAGATGGGCATCTCCAGCAGGTGCTCGCTGCTGCTGCCATTGCTGGAGACGTGGGACCGGGCCAGGGACACGATGGTGGAGCTGGCGTGGGAGATGCCTCGGGACAGGCGCTTCTCTGGGGGAGAGAAGGAAGAGCAAACAGCAGAGTGGGGCAGGAGCAGCAAACGCTAGAGCAGGCAGCAGCAAAGCGCCGCGGGAGCGCGGGCAGGCGGCCCTGGCTCTGGGCCACTGACCCTGCACGACGTCGTCCTGGCGCTGCAGCGGGGGCCGGCCCGGCCGCGCCCCGTCCCGCTCTGGGGGCCGCGCCCCGCGGCCCTCGTTGAAGGAGGGCGGCAGGCTCCCCGCGTGCACCTGCCGCAGCTGCTCGAAGTCGCTCAGCGCCGCGCTCAGGTCCCAGTTCTTGCCTGGATGGGAAGGGAGCGGCGCTGTCATCCTCACCGGGCACGGAAACTGCTTCCTAAACACCCGGGTGGCAAACTATTCCAGCCCGCCGCTCCCTCCCCGCCGGCCACCCCGGGCACTTCCCTCACCATCCCCAGCTTTCCGTACCTTCAAGGAGGTCTCTGGCCAGCCCCGGCTCAGCCCCCGTTGAGCGAACAAAGTCGGACAGGACGATGTCCATAGCCGAGGCCAGGCGAGTCAGCAGCACCGGATCGGCTCCTCGGCATCAATCTGGGAATGGCACGGGAGCACGGGCTGCACATCCCATCGGGAATGAGCTCGGGGGGGACGGCAACCTCCCCCTAAAATTAACAGAGCTCCGGGACTGCCGCTTCACTCCCCGGGAACTGGGAGAACAACACCCACTCTGCTGTAACCAACAACGGGCATTTCCTCGGAAAATTCACAAACTAAACCCAGTTCTCATCTCCAAGGTGGTGGAGCTTTTCTTTCCAAATTAGGAATAAGGATCCAGGAATAAATTACATAATAAATGAATATTTGGGAGCAATGAGAAAGCAGAAAGTTTCTCTTGTACATTCACAGGGAGCAAATCCCTGCCCCTATCCCATTCCAAGCACCCCAGCCTTGAGGCAGGGAAAAGGAAGTAATGACAAAATGCTAGGAGATGTGTCCTAAGGAAAATACATTTTAAAAAGCCCCTTTCAGACAAAAAAACAAACCAAACAATCCCAAATACTCTGGCAGACAAAATCAATGTCCAGACAGAGCTCCTTTCTACTCCTGAGCCCCTTGCCAGGCTCCTTCAGCTCCAGAGCTCCTTCCCAGAGGGGAACAAAACCACAGATCTATTCCATAAATCTGGATTTTGTCAGGTTCTGAGCCTGCGGAAGGCGTGTGCTCCTGCCATGCCTTCAAATCCTGATTTTCCGCATTCCTCGGGGCAGAGAGGGAAAGGAAGAGCAGCCTCATCCGTGGGAGTCCAGATCGGCAAAGTGCTCCATGGGATTTGGTTTGCAGTTAAAGGCTGGGATAAAAATTCTGCCATCAAGGAACAGAAAAGAATGGGAAAAGAATTTATGCCAAGCTGAAAATCTTGGAAGTGGAAAATCTGGGAAGGCTGGGAGAGGGAGGTGCTGGTAAATCAGACATAAGAGCAAATTTGGGGACTGGTTGTTTTCCTGGTGCCTGGGAAATAAAGCCTCTTTTTCAGGATTACCCCCAAAGATGGGCAAAACCCTCCCAGTGCCTTGAAATTTTTTTTTTCCAAGATTATCCTTAAAGGTGGGTGAAATTTAACAGCACAACTCCCCACAAACAACTGTTACATCCAGTCTTTAAAATGGAATTTTTTGGCTTTGCTGGAGAAACACCATTCCCACTGTCACAACTGTGTCATTACTCAGTTCCTCCTCCCAGAAAAGCTCCGGATTCCTTCACTGCCGGAGCAAGCCGGGAGCTGTGTCGGAAGAAGTGATGCCAAAGCCCGGCGCATTCTGGGAGCAGGACCTGGCAGCGATTCCTGCTCTTACTCCACCAATTTAGGGAACATCCCTAATTAGGAGCCGCAAGTTTGGATCCTCTAATCCCTGGCAAGGGCTGCAGGAACATGGAGCAGCCCCAGGATGAAACCGGCTGCGATAATGGGTAAAACTTCCTTCAGGTGGGTGTGGAATTCCAACAAAAATGAAAACTCAGCACACACAGCAGAGGTCTGGGGAGGGAACAAGCAGCACATCCCACCCCCTCGTCCACGGCATTCCGAACTCCCGCGTGCACAAAAATGCCAGGGAAAACACAGATGGAAACTCTGGGTGCAACGAGGCTGTGATGGATTTCTGGAGATTTATTGAGGGATCGGACAGAGAAACGTCCCCACCCCAGAGTTATTGATTATTTCCTTTCCCTGTGGAAGAGAAATGCTCTCTCCTCCTCCCTCCTTCCAGAACACGTCAGAAACACGAGCCCAGGTAGGAAATCCAAGCCTCAGGAGATCCACAACTGCAAATCCATCCCCCAGCAATGGAGCAGGTGCTGAGCAGCCCCCAAAGCCCCCAGGAGCACAAGGAGATGCAGCACGGCTGGATGTGATCCAGAGTGAGTGTTCCTGGCACATTCCAAGCAGAAATATGTGGAAAACATGTATTTAAGACTAAGGATACAGTTGTTCCTGTGATCCCAACAGCTCTTTGCAGGACATAACAGCAGGTTTTCAGCAAATGTTTAACAAATATCCCCCCACACTTCCACAGGGCCTGAGCACAGCAATGCTCCTGACAGAAGCTCGGACCAGAAGGAGCTGGAGCTCCAGGCAAACAGCATTCCATGGTCACACGCCCCTGGGAGCAGAGTGACAGCCCCGTCCCAACGTGCCAAGGGATCCGCCCAGCACTGACACCAACCTCCAGCCTCCCAGGCAGCAGGGATCTGCCCAGTTGTGCCTCTGGGAATGGGGCAAAGATGGGTTTAGTCAATCCTGGCAGCCTGCAAATCCTTCCTAACAGGAATTCAGACCTTTAACCTCAAATGTCCATCCAAAATAAGTCATAAAACCCCCCAGTGCCTGCTCTCTCTTGCTGCCTGTGGCCTCTCCCTGGGCACCTCCAATGGTCACATGCTGGGTTTAGGGACTCACCAGGAGCAGGTGGAGCACCCTGGCCCTGCCCTCCGCAGGCAGGACTGTGCTCCCTGCCCCAACATCATCACGGAGTCAGGAAACCGAGGCAGGAATTCAAGAGGACACAAGGTCCAAGAGCTCAATGTCTCTCGGCTCCATCCTGGGAGGAAATAAACCATTGGGAACGCTGAACTGAAGCAGTTCACCTGAACCAACTGTAAAGCAGCAAAACGGGATCCATTCAAAGCTCCAGATTAGAATTTATGGGGCTTTAATTTCCACAATTTCTTAGATTTCAATCGTGCTAAACATGCTGCAGAAACAGGAAATAATTCTCTTTTTTAGGGCCAAATCCTGACCCAAGGTCAGCCACGACCGGTGGCTCCTGTGTGTTTATAAAGCTACTTCCAGAAATATTTTAGGAGCAGCAAACTCTGACGTCTTTCCCCTGGATCAGCCACGTGATGTTTTGCTGAGGGCAGGAAGCAAGCTGGGAGCCAGGACTCCACTCACAGGGCTCTGCTCCCAGCCCAGCCCCACTGCCACATCCCATCCCCACAGGGACACGGGGAAGGCCAGGCCAGACCCTGAGGGAGCTGCAGGAGAGGCAGGACGTGCCTAAACCCATGGGAAATTCAATCCTGCCAGACCCACACAGATGCTTTTGCTCCCACCATTGGGGAGCTGCAGCAGAGTGGCAAATCAGCACATATCAAACTCCTAAACCCCAAATCCTCCAAAACCCTGGAATTTGGCAGCACTCAGGGCTGGGCATGGGGGTCCCAAGGGGAAAGGCCATGCTGGGACATGGGAGCAGCTCCAACCTGAGCCCTACCAGAGTAACAATGAGAAAAATGAGCTTCTTCATGAGCTCTGAGCAGGTACGTGCTGATGCTGCTGAAGCAGGTTTCTGGCTTCCTCCTGCTCCCCAGAACAGTGGGGGCTGCCTCCGTGCCACCCCACACCCCTGTCCTGCCCCAGCAGTTACCTAACGCCGCGCCGGGATTAACGCGCCCGTCCTGACCTGACACCTGCGCTGTGGGCATTGAGCTCCCGGGCTGGGACTCAGACTCTGCCTCTTCCAGCATGGGAACCACCTCACCTCATCATCACCATCCTCAAAACACAGTTATTCCTGATAAAACTGACGGTGCGGGACTTCCTTGGAGCTCGGCAGCCTCTCAGCCCCAGGGAGGGCAGGAGGGAAGAACAGGGATGTTCAGCACAGGCAGCTGTGGCAGTGCTGGATGTGGCTCTGTGCCTGCACCTCATGCCTGGTAGGAGCAGCTCTCCAGGATTTACCATTCTGGGAACTGCAGGCTCTGAACCTCTGGCAGGGTTTTAGCACAATCCAAAAGGACGGCACATAATGCCTGCAAACGAGCTTTTCCAGCAGGGAAAACCACACTGGTGCTCAGGAGTTGGAGTGGGAGTGAAACAACAGTTACAGAAATGATACCATTTTTATAAAGCTTCAGTGCTTCAATGAACAGCTTTATCCCGTTTTTTCCAGAGCTCCAGCTGCTTCCCAGCGCTCCAGACACAGCTGGGCTCCTCCCAATACGCAGATCATCCCCAACCTTTGGCTGAAGAACCCTCCAGATTGACACCTCCAAGGCAGATAAAAGCCCAACAAGTCTCCAACACAAACACAGCAGCTCCATCAAATCCAGGCTCTGTCCCACTCTCATTATCCCTCCCGGTTATCAATTCCTCTTGCTCCCAAAATTACAGGATTCTCTAATGAAGCACTCACAACAAACTTATTTCTCTCGGTGTCTGCACCAAAGAAATTCCCTTTGAGCCAAGTTCTCCTTAAACCAGGCCGTGCCTATTTCCAGCCTGGTTCTCTGCAAGAGCTGGGCCTGGCACATGCTGTCCTTGCCCGTATCCCAGGGGGATGCTCCAAGTGTCCCTTCTGCAATCGAGGCCACGGCAGCTCCATCACCAACTCCACACCTTTTCTCCCCAGAATGTTTCAACCCAGAGCTCTGCCCTCAAGGAAAATCCATTTCTAGTCATTTGCAGGGATGAGTTTAGGGTATAACTCAGGACTATGAGAACTGAGGGCCAGAGCATCCCCCAGTGCTCCTACACAGATAGCAGAGCCACATCCCGGCACTGAGTGGCACAGACTCACCACAAACACCAGCAGAAAATTAAATAAATTCCAACAGAAAACCGAACCAACCAATACTAAGGCACAGAAAGAGCAGAGTCCTGAATTTTAAAGAGGGGCTGACAAGGGTCTCTCACCTGAAGCACGCACGGGGGTGCCTGGACCCAGCTGTGTGTCCTGACAGCTGCCCTTTCAGACACATCCAACACTCCATGCACAAGCAGCCACACCACCTCCACTCCAGAAGTTTCTTTAGCACAGAACCATCCTTAAGCAGCTTAAACATGCCATTTCCCCAGAAAACGACTCAGCATGGACATGTGCCAGGTCAGGAAGAAAAACCCAGTGATTCAGAGTGAGGAATCCCGGCTGGAAGTTTGGACTTTCCAGCTCCAACAAGGCCTTTAGGAACCCGGAGATCTCTGGTCTCCGGCTCCTGCCGCGGAGCTGCCCCGAGTACCCACTTCAGAGACAGGAAAGCCGAGGGGCTCCGCAGCATTCCCGGTGCCCTGGGATCCCACTCAGCTCCCGGGGGCTCCGTTCCGCTACCGTGACTGCCAAGGCCTCGGAGCAGAGTTTCCCCTGGAGCTGGGGATCGTCCGGGGCTGGGGCCGGGAGCTGCGCTTCGCCCGCACTGACAACCCGGAGAGCGGCGAGGCAGCCGGGAACCAGCCAGACGAGGAATTCCCTTTGCTCATGGATCGGGACTCGCAAACTCCAGGGCTGTTTCTGAGCTCGTGTTTCGCCGCCGAAGGGCTGGAGCCCGGCCCCCGCGGCTGCTCACGGCTCTGCCCCGCTCGGCAAGGGGCCCCGGGAGCGAGCCCAGCCTGGAGCGGGCAGCCGTGCGGGTACCCCGGCGCTCCCAGGGGAAAACAAGCACCAAGAGGACAATTATTTGGCCCCAAGTCGCCGGGAGCAGGAAAATGTCATTCCCCTGCCCCAGGGGCAGCCGGGGCCGCCCCTTCCCCGGGGAGCCCCGAACCGCCCGGCGGTGGCTCCAGCGGCCTCAGCCCGGGG
>VXBI01014236.1:103106-148279 GCA_013397375.1 Toxostoma redivivum
TCAGTCTCAAACTGCTCCGCCCGCCCCGAGTCATTTCCACCGCTCCGCTCCCCGGGAAGGGAAGGACGGGCCGGGGCTGCGGCCGCTCCCGCTGCCGGACTACAGCTCCCAGCAGGCACCGGGGTGGCGGGGCCGCTCCCGCTGCCGGACTACAGCTCCCAGCAGGCACCGGGGTGGCGGGGCCGCTCCCGCTGCCGGACTACAACTCCCAGCAGGCACCGGGGCCGGGCCGGGCGGAGCCGAGGCGGGTCAGGCCGGCCCGGTAGAGGAGCATCCCTGCCAAGATGAACGCGGTGCTGGCGGTCCGGCAGTACGTGTCCAAGATGATCGAGGACAGCGGCCCCGGCATGAAGGTGCTGCTGATGGACCGGGAGACGGTGAGCGGCGGGGCCGGGAGCGCGGAGGGCGGCGGGGCCGGGAGCCGGGCCCAGGGCCGCCGTGACGGGCGCTGCTCGCCTGCCGCCCTCAGACCGGCGCCGTGAGCGTGGTGTACACCCAGTCCGAGATCCTGCAGCGCGAGGTTTATCTCTTCGAGCGCCTCGACTCGCCCAACAGGGAGCCCATGAAGCACCTCAAGGCCATCTGCTTCCTGCGGCCCACCAAGGTACGGACCAGAGGGGGAGGAAACGGCTCAAATCATGCTGCGGAGGTTTAGGTTGGATATTCAGGAAAATTCCTTAATGGAAAGGGTTGTTCAGCCCTGTTACAGTGCAGTGGTGGAACCACCGTCCCTGGAATTGTTCAAATCCATATGGATGTGGCCGTGGGGGTCCGTGGTGGCCTTGGCAGTGCTGGGGGAATGGCTGGACACCAAGATCTCAGGCTTTTCCAGCTCTAACGATTCCATGATTCTGTATTCCTTAACTCTGCTCTCCCTGGTGTTGTTTCCATCCAGGAGAACGTGGAGCTCCTGGTGCAGGAGCTGCGAAGGCCCAAGTACAGCGTCTACTTCATCTGTGAGTATGAAGAGTCCAGTGGTCCTGGAGGTCCATAAATCTGGAACAGGCTCCACACCTCATTGCAGATCACACAGCACCTTCCTGTGCCGGGTGTGTAAGGCAGGGGCTTCCCATGTGTCCTGCTCATGCCACGGAATGTTCCATGAGTTTGGGAATGAGGCAGAATGACAATAGCTGGTTTGGGGTTGAAGGCCAGTCCTCTAGCCCAGGAATTAGTCAGCAGGATCCCAGGAGCTGGGTGAAGTGGCCTCTAGATGTCATTGTGGCTCTGCAGGATGCAGTGGGACCAGGCGCTGGGAGATGGGCAGGGAATGAGTTGGGAGCATCCTTGGAGGTGGCTCGGAATTCCAACACCTGCAGGTGCAGAGTTGGAAGGCCTCTGTGGGATCTGCTCCTGCTCCAGAGGGGATCAGACTCGCTGTCCCACAGGGTCTGCATGGAGCCCCACTGTCCCTTCTGTGTTTCCTCCCAGATTTCAGCAACGTCATCAGCAAGAGCGATGTGAAGGCCTTGGCTGAGGCCGATGAGCAGGAGGTCGTGGCTGAAGTCCAGGTGAAGTCTGGATGTTTTAAGTAGATCCAAACCCAAAAGCAAAGAGAAGGTCCAGGCTGCCAGGCACAGGGAGCAGGAGGGCTGTTGCTCCCAACAGGTTCATGACAGGCCTGTGTGGGAGGAGGGATGGACACAAATGTGGGATTAAGAGGTAAAAGACAGAGAAGGTCCCATTTCTCTGTGCTCTCACAGCTGCTGCTATTCTGGGTGTCTCACAAGGTGCTGCCAAGTTCAAATCCATGTGGATGTGGCACTTGGGGACATGGGTTAATGGTGGCCTTGGCAGTGCTGGAGGGACGGTTGGACTCGATGGCCTTAAAGGGCTTTTCCAAAGTCAGTAATTCCATGGTTCCGTGTTTGTGGTGATGATGAAGAGCTGGGCACTGGACAATGCACAGTACCAACGGGAGGGGAGTTGTCAGAGGGGTTGGGGGCTTGGAGAGGTTTGGGGTGGAGGAAGGAAGGACGGTCCAACCCCGTGTGTCCAGGTGGTGGTGGGGCTGGGTGGGCAGTGCTGGCACATGGCTCCTGTGGGATCAGACACAGGACTGTCCTGCTCCCCTCCCCAGGAGTTCTACGGTGACTACATTGCAGTGAACCCACACGTCTTCTCCCTCAACCTGCTGGGCTGCTGTCGGGTAGGAACACGGCGGGGGAATGGGCTTTGGCAAGGAGGGGAACAGCGGGGAGTTGGGGTTCAGCCCTGGGGTACCTGCTGCTCCAGTGCAGCTGTGCTTTCCTGTGAGACTTCAGGACTTAGAAACAGGGATGTGGGAAGGTTTGGGACCTGTGCATCCATGTGAGGTGCAGCCTTTCCTTCCAGGGCCGCAGCTGGGACCCGGCTCAGCTCACCAGGACGACCCAGGGGCTCACTGCTCTGCTCCTGTCCCTGAAGAAGTGCCCCATGATCCGGTACCAGCTCTCCTCGGAGCCAGCAAAGCGCTTGGCCGAGTGTGTGAAGGTGAGAGGAACCCACAGCACATCCCTTTGGGATGAATTCAGCCTTGGTTAATTTTTTACACGTGGATGCACTGGAAGGAAACACCTGTTTTCAGTAAATTCCATCATTTACTTTGAGGCCCAGCACTGGGCAGGTCGTGTCCCGCTCTGCTCCCAGAGCAGCAGCTGGAGTGCAGCATTCCTGGGAGCAGTGTCCCGGTTCCCTGGGGCCTTCAGCTCCTCCTTGGCAGCACAGTTGGGGTTTCCCCTCTGTGCCTAGGTCCACACTGAGAGGGAGCCTTTTCCAGGTGCTCAGGTGAGATTTTTCCCGTTTCTCCACAGCAAGTGATCACGAAGGAGTACGAGCTGTTTGATTTCCGGCGCACGGAGGTCCCTCCCCTGCTCCTCATCCTGGACCGGTCGGACGATGCCATCACCCCGCTCCTGAACCAGGTGAGTCACAGCTGTGAGTCACATCCCAGGTGTGCCAGGCTGGGGCAGGGGTGGGAGTCCTGCAGCAGCTGGAGTTCCACCCCTGGCAGGTCATGGGTTGGATGTAGGAGACAAAAGTTGCTTCCCACCCCCAATGCCTGCAAAATCCCTCTTTTTATCCCCTGGCTAGGTTTTCCTAGACCTGACTGGGGGGTTGTTTGTGCTGGCTTCAGTGGCAGATGGACCCAGCACCCTGGAGAACAGGGCCACCAGCACTTCCATGTGGCTTCTGGAGCCCCAGTGCTTTGCAGGGCCTTTCCCAGGGGCTGTTTGTGGGCTGTGGGCAGCACACAGCTGCCGAGTGACCTTGCCCTGCTGAGTCTCCCTCTGTTATCGATGGCTGCTGGATTTGCTGGGAGCTGTTGGATTTATTTGTTCCATGCTGTGCTGCAGATCCTGGCAGGGTCTGTTGGTCTCCATTTCTGAGGGATTCCCTTGGAACCTGGGGATCAGGAGCCCCAGAGTGGCTGTAACACCAGTTCTGCAGGGAGCTGCAGGTGACATCTGTGTCACAGAGGGCTGTGGCTGTCACAGGCCAGCTCACACCTGGTTTGTGGTGTTCAGGACTGTGCTCAGCATCGGGCGTTATCTGCTGTTTCAGGATTTCCTATCCCAAAGAGATTCCCAGGGATGTAAATGGAGTGTTGGGCATGGCAGGGCTCTGATCAGCTGCTGCTGTTGTCTCTGGGTTATTATTAGACTTCTCAGGATAAAAATAGAAACTCCTGATGTGCAGAAATGCTCCTGCCAGTGGAGCATGTAGGGAATTCTGCAGTGGAACTGTGGGATCTCTCCCTGCCTGGGGAGAAAGTTGGGGAGTTTGGTGGCCAACAGAGGTGTTGGAACAGGAGTGTCAATCCCCATCCCTCTTTGGTCTCTTTTGAAGGTACCTGCAGGAATTCCTGATCTGGTGGGAGGTGTCTCTGCCATGAACAGGATGGGTTTAAGGTCCCTTCCAACCCAAACCATGCCATGACACTGTGATTCCGGAATGGCCCTGGAGGGGGGTGGTCTCCCCATCTGATTATTTATCAGTGATGTTTATTTTTATTGGAATGTCCCGGCTGGTTGAGGGACACACTCCCAGACTCTGCTGCATGTCCTGGGGTAGCAGGAGCAGCTCTGGCTGGGTTCAGCTGAAGTCCATTGATTTCCCAGTGCTGTGTCTCACCAAGGTCATCCCTTTGCCTTCCTCTGTCCCCTGGCAGTGGACGTACCAGGCCATGGTGCACGAGCTGCTGGGGATCAACAACAACCGCATCGACCTGTCCCGCGTGCCGGGGATCAGCAAGGACCTGCGGGAGGTCGTCCTGTCAGCTGAGAACGACGAGTTCTACGCCAATGTGGGTGTCCTGGGGGGCTTCAGCAGCACCCAGATCTGAGGGTTTGCCCTGGGAAAGGAGCTTCCCGATGACTTTGAGCCTCGGGGTGGGGATGTGCCCTTCGTGACCATCAGTGGGCAGCACCAGTGGCATCTGATATGAGATAACCTGTCCTGTTTGTAATTTGATTTTAAGCCCTGCTGCAGGCTTTGGGGGATGGAGCCACTTTCTCCCAGCTGCTCAAGGCTCTTCCTTGGTCAAGACTCTCAAGTGAGTTTCCTTGTGCTTCCTGTCTTGTTCCACACAGAACATGTACCTGAACTTTGCTGAGATTGGCACCAACATCAAGAACCTGATGGAGGATTTCCAGAGGAGGAAGCCAAAGGAGCAGCAGAAGCTGGAGTCCATCGCGGATATGAAGGTACAGACAAAGTCCATCCCAGCTGTGTCCCATCCTTTAAAGTTAGGAGTAAATAAAAAGTACATCCCTCCCAGAAATCTGCTGGTAATGAGAGAAATCCTGTGGGTTCCTGGGATCAAGGTGTCCAGTCCTCTGCACAGGGCTTGGATTGCTGGGAATTTGTACAGTTTATGGCTGGCTGCACCCACCTTCTATCTCCTGCTTTTCCCTGGAAGCACCCCCTGCCTCAGTTTCCCATCACAGGCCTTTGTGGAGAACTACCCTCAGTTCAAGAAGATGTCAGGCACAGTGTCCAAGCACGTGACAGTGGTGGGGGAACTGTCCCGGCTGGTGGCAGAGCGGAACCTGCTGGAGGTGTCAGAGGTGGAGCAGGAGCTGGCCTGCCAGAGTGACCACTCCAGTGCCCTGCAGGTACCATCCTGGCTCTGCATCGGGGCGGTTCATCCTGTCACTCCCCTGGGAGTGGGGATGGGGTGCTGGGAGGCAGTGGGAGCTCTGTGTGCAGATAGCCTGTGGGGAGGGACACTGGATGTGGAATTGCTCCTCGGTGCTCAGCTCAGATGGGAATGAGTCATCGTTAATAACTGGCTTGAGAAGCATCCTTGCAAATCCTGTCCTTACATCCCACAATCCAGCATTCTTTCATTATATTCAGCCACTTGGCTTCTGGCAGGCAGCAGGATAAAACAACCTCAGATGCCGTGCAGGAGCTGATGTGTTTGTTGGGCAGGAGAAGAGCTGGAATCCATGGAATTGTCTTTACCTATTTTTTAAAGCAAAACCACTGGAAAGTCTCTTAGATCCAAGATTTCTTTGGCAGAGAGGCTCTGTGGCAGCTGAACGTGGCCCCTTGTGCTGTGACCGGAGCAGGGTCTGGCAGAGTCAGTGGTGATGGATTCAGGCTGGTGTTCAACAGCAGCTTTGGGATGGGGCTGGCTCAGAGCAGGGTTGGAGCAGCCACTCACTTCTGAGAAATGATTCCTTGATTTTCTGTAGCAGAGGGGGATTCCCAACATGTGTCAGACCCTTGCATGGCACTGGGGAAGCAGAGGGACTGGGAAATGAGGAAAAGCATCTCTAGCAGGTTTGAGATCAGTTTCCCCACCTCTGTGATTCTGAACTCCAGGTGGGGGCCGAGGGGATAACACTAGACTGTCCCCAGAGCTGGAATGTGCTCCCATCCCCTGGGCTGATGCTTCCCTATGGACCAGCGAGGGTAGGGATGGGATTCCATAGCTGGTGTCTGGCAGGATTTACATGGCTGAGTATGGAACTGGGAATGCAGCCAGAAATGTGTTTGCTGGAAGCAGCCTCTGAGGTCCTCATGCTGTATCACTGTCTCCAGCTCAGGTTGTTGCGCTTTAAAAGTCAAATATTCCCAGTCTGCTCCCTCCCTGTGCCATGAGCTATGATTTTTGATGGAATACACATAGCACAGAGCTGTGCCATGGTGTTCCTGGGGTCACCTTGGTGTTCCTGGGGTCACCTTGGTGTTCCTGGGATCACCTTGGTCCTGCTCTACACAAACAGTGTTTCTCTAGCTTTAGAGCAGAAATGCTGCCTCAGTTTCCTTCCAGCCCTGTGCCTGAAGAGCCCTGTTGTATTTCCAGCAACTGAGGCCACTGGGAGATATGCAGCAGCTTAAAAGTAAATGGAAAATCCTCTAAGTAGGGTCTTTGTCCCTGCAGCCACCCCACCCTGGGCTGTCCCTGCTGTGGCTCCCAATGGCAGTGAGTGGGGCAAGGCCACGGGGCAAGGCCAGCTTGGATCCAGCAGCAGCCAGAGCCCGGAATAAGGATGGAATTGTTCTCCCCTGATGTCACTTCAGGGACTGTTGGATCCCTGGTGGCCTTGGGCCTCCCAGTCTGGGACATTTGGGTGCTTCCTCCCCTGGGCTCTCATTAACCCTGACACAGTACATGAGCCCTGGGAGCTGAATGGAGGGTTGGAATCCCAGCCATGGACAATGGCTGTTCTGTTCTGTGCTTCCCGCTCTCCTGGCACTGCCAGCACAGGAACCTCCCTGGGGCTCCAGCCCTCCCCTCACAGGTGGATTCCTGACCTTGGGTGGTGAAATTCCTCTTGATCCTCCTCACAGCCAGGATTTATGCTGTGTTTTTGTCATTAGTCAGCATCAGTCAGATAGATGCCAACAAGCACCAGGGCCAGGGTGGAGAATCCAGCAGCAGAATCTGGAGTGATAACACATCCCTTTTCTTCCCTGTAGCTGGGATCTCTCTTCCCATGCTTTAATTCCTTCCCTCCTTTGCTTCCAAAAGTGCAGTTTGTTCCTCCATGTCTCACATCCAAATGTTTGCTGAGACTTTGATGCCTCTACCTTGCACCTTCTGAAAGGAAATGGAGTTGGAGGGATCGCCTGAGGGGCTCTTTGGAGCCAGTTTAGTGGTAGAACCTGTAGGGTGGTTCTGCTCAAGCTGGAAAGACCCAGGCAGGGCTTGGAGGTGTCTGGACGTGCCAGTGAAGGCAGTGTGACTCCACGTCCCTCATGCTGCGGGCACCAGAGCAGGCCGGGGTGGCCCCGCGTTCCTGAGGTCCGTGTGTGTCCCGCAGAGCGTGCGGCGGCTGCTGCAGAGCCCGCGGGTGTCGGAGCTGGACGCCGCACGGTTGGTGATGCTCTACGCGCTGCGCTACGAGCGCCACGGCAGCAGCGGCCTCCCGGCACTGCTGGAGGAGCTGCGGGGCCGCGGCGGCACCGACAGGTACCGCAAGGTAACGGCGGGGGGGCAGGACCGGGGCAGGACCGGGGCAGGGACCGGGACGTGACCTCGGGGTGGGGCGGGACCGGGGCAGCCCCACAGGATGGGGGAATCGCTGCTCTTTGGGGTGAAACCTGCCTGCTCCGGGTCAGCCCAGGGCTGTGCTGTTGCACAGAGCTCTGAGTTCGGCTGGGACCTGTGGGTGTGACTTTAAAAGGTGTTTTAAATAAGTGACTCAGTTTTCATTTCCTAAATGAGTGATGTTGGGGGTTGGACTCCAGAGGTTCCTTCCACTGACTGGTCTGTGATTCTGTGACATTATGAAGGATTTAATAAAGAAGGCATGGCAGGAGCCTGCTGGGAGGAGAGTGTGGCACGTACACGGGCCTGGGATGTGCTTCCTCTCATCTTTTCCTCCCCCACTTTCCCCAGCTTCTGCAGCACAGGCAGTGGCTGCAGAGAGGGGCTGGGGATGGAGAGGAGCTGGCAGAGAGGGAACAGGTGGCAGTGCCAGGAGCAGCTGGGGAGGAGGTGGAGGAGCGGGATGATGTCAGCTCGTGTGGAGGAGCTGATGTCGCTGCTGCAGGCGATGGAGATGAAGCCTCTTCTCAAGCAGGAGGGTCGGGGCGGGCTGGGGGTGTGTGGGTGCTGCTCCTCTGCCCCCTCACCTCCACGTGCAGTTGCATTGGGATCACCTCCGTGGCTCCTTGTCCCCATTCCAGACCTCCAGGAGGTGTCTGCAGTGACTCCTCCCCACAGCCTGGACGGAGTTCCCAGGCTGACAGGGCTCCTGCCCTCTCCCTGCACAGCTGGTGTCCGCCGTGGTGGAGTACGGAGGGAAGCGGGTCCGAGGCAGTGACCTGTTCAGCCCCAAGGACGCCGTGGCCATCACCAAGCAGTTCCTCAAGGGCCTGAAGGTACCGAGCTGCTGTGGGGAAAAGGGGACAGAACTGCAGAGGAGGAGCAGGGCTGGCAGGAATGCTATGGGCTGCTGGCTCAGGACTGGGCAGTGGCTTCAGGGCCTGATTCCACTGAGAACAAGGGGAGTGAGCTGCTGGAGAGCTTCTCAGTTCCAAATTCGTGGATACTGAATCCTGCTGTGCCTCTGCTGATCCTCCTTCCCTGCTGGGCCACTTCCTAAAGAGCTTCTCTCCGGCTGCAGGGCATTGAGAACGTGTACACCCAGCACCAGCCCCTGCTGCAGGAAACCCTGGACCAGCTCATCAAGGGAAAGCTCAAGGACAGCCAGTATCCTTACCTGGGCCCCAACACACTCCGGGACAGGTATGTGGGGCCTTTGGGACAGAGCCTGCATGGGACACATCCCTGATGTCCCCAGCACTGTCCCCACAGCAGGGTTGGACTGATGATGAACAGAACTGGGGCTTGGCACAGAAATCTCTTGGATGTGCAGGTCTCATATCCCCAAGAATGATCCTTGGAGCAGGCTCCCAGGACTGGGATATCTCATCCTGGCTTGCCTTGCTGGCTTGGATGTGCCATTCCCATTGGGAGGCTCAAGTAAAGGATGAAGCCCTTGCTTATCAGAGCTGGCTCTGTGATGTCTGTGTCATCTGGTGTTTGGGGACTGCTGTCCATGCTGTGATCCAAGAAATCCCTGGTGTTTGGTCCTTCAAGGGATTGGGAGGGTGGTTACAGGAGAGGGAAGGAGCAGCTTACTTGAAAGCAGGATGGGCATAGCACACCTGAGTTTGTGTTGGGATGGAGGAAGGCACTTCCCTCCTTTCCCCCTTCATCTTTCTTGGCTTCTCTCCACCATCCCACATTTCCCTGCTGGCTGGGAAATGTCCCCTCAGGTGAACTGAGGCACAAATCCCGATCAGCCCTGAGCCTGAGAGCTCCAAGGCAGCGCCGTGTCCTTGCCTGACTCTGGAATTGATCCTGATTTCCCAGCCCCAGCAGATCATGCATTAAACATGGGCGTGTGGATCCACAGGGATTGGGGTGGTGCTGCTGGAGGCTGCTCGGGGCTGTGGGTGAAAGTTCAGGAGAGGAGAGGTTTTAGGGGATTCAGTGGGTTGTTCTCAGCTCCAAGCCTGGCACCTCACAGGGATGAGGGAGGGTCTGGAGGAGGCACCTGTGGGATCATGGATCACTGCCTCCAAGGTGGAGGATTTATCCTTGGCTTTGTCTGATCCCAACTCAATATTGTGGCTGCTCCATCCCAGAAAACGTCCAAGGCCAGGTTGGACAGGGCTTGGATCCACCTGGTCTAGTGGAAGGTGTCCCTGCCTTAGATGAGCTTTTAGGTCCCTTCAACCCAAACCATGCCATGATTTGTGCCTTTATCCCAGGCCTCAGGACATCATCGTGTTCCTCATCGGGGGGGCCACCTACGAGGAGGCTCTGGCTGTGTTCAACCTGAACCGCTCCAACCCCGGCGTCCGCATCGTGCTGGGCGGGACCACCATCCACAACACCAGGAGGTAAAATCCACCTCTCTGCAGATCCTGCCTGTCACACTGCTGCCACAGCAGGAATTTAGGATGCCTGTGGGATCCCCAGTGCTCCGGACCCAGCTCTGCTCATGGTGGTTCAGGGACAGATCCCTGAGCTGGAGGTTTAACCTGCATTTCCTTGAGTTCAAGGGCAGGCAAGTAAAGTTTTCCGTAGAGTTCTTCTAGTTCATAACACTGGGAAGCCAGAGCAGAACATGGGAATTCAGCACTGAATGAACCTGCAGCTGCTTTGTTGAAGGTGGGCAAGGATCCCTGTCAGTGTGGAATTCCCAATGGGAAGTGTCTGGTTTATAAATACAAATAACTTTTCCTGAACCCAAATTACTCACTTTGGGCACAGGCAAGAATTGAGGCCACAGTGGGAATTGCTTCCCATCAGCACAGCTTGCTGCTGGCCAGGCAGGAGAGCAGGAATTCTCTCCAGATTCCCAATGTTGAGTGTGGGATGGTGGGAAAATCCTGAGCTGCTGCTGAAGCTCAGGATCTGCAGCTCCATCAGGGGCTCCACTTGGATTGGTGCTGCTAGGAGCCACCTGGGCTGGTTTGGACTCTGCTGCTGTGCAGTCCCTGAATTATTTACAGAAAAACTGGGTTTCTGTATCCGAATTTGCATTTCAAAGAATGAAGGGCGGGGTGTGTGGGGGGGAGGAAAATAAAAGGCTGGATGTGGCTGGATCCTGGTGAGGACAGCAAAGAAACAGCCCTGTCCCAAAGGATCCATTTTCTCTTGGATAAGGTTTCCCTGAGGATGGAAGGACAACAAAGCTGCCTCCTGTCCACTGTTATCCACGATTCCAGCACAGTGCCCTAGGATCAGGGGTATCTTAGCACATCCGTGAGGTGTCTGATATGAGGAAAGCCAGGTTTTAATGTGTCCCAACCCCTCCCGTAATCCACAGCCTTGCTGATTCCCGTGGGATTAGGGCAGATATGTCACCAGAAACAAGGGGATTTGGGTGTTAATGCACCGAGCAGCCATGTAAGCACCTAATCCTGGTTCCATTGTTCTTACTCCCTGCTGGAACTGGGATCAACATCTGTGGGCCCAGAGGGGTGGCCCAAAGGATGGAGAATTCGCTCTGCTCCTAGGGATTCCAGAGCAATTCCGCAGGGTTTGGAGGAGAAAGGGTTACAAAGGATCAATAATCCGATAAAAAGGGTTGCCAGGAACATCTGGTGCTGGGGCTGACTCATCCTGGGCAGGTTGAGCAGGAACCTGCTGGGACTAATCCCAGGATATGGGGCCTGACCCAGTTACCCAGTTACGGCTGCAGTGGCGGCACCGGATCCTCCTGGGGACCCTCCTCACTGTGAGGGTTCATTCCTCCTGGGAGTGCCATCTCCAGGGCTGGGGCAGCTGTGGAGGTACCTGCAGATGCCTGTGCTGCATCCTCACCTGCTCCTGCAGGATCTGCAGGGTCCTGGGAACAGCAGCCTCTGCGGGGGGGGGGGTTTGTGCTGTGGTGCAGCTCTGCCCTGGAGGGCAGGTGGGAGTTTGGCTCTTGCCCCCAGTCACTCCAGACTGGGAATGTGCTCAGAGAGGATGTGCCAAGGGACCTTGAGGTGTCACTGGTCACAGGCACAACCTGCTCCAGACAGCACAGAACCAGGAGACCCTAAAAACACCAGTCATTCCCTGCCAGAGCTCAGTTCTGCCTGGTTCTAGTGCCTAAAAATAACCTGGAGGAGGGAGAGCTCAGGCTGGAACACAAAGCCAGGTGCCAGAGCCTGTGCCAGTGGGCAGTGCCCTGGCTGTGCCCCCTCCCAGCTGTGTCTGATAGGACTCAGAACTGAGTGTTGCTGCAGGGTTTTACAGGAGATTTTAGGGTTTTACTATTTTTCAAACCTCTCAAGATTCACAACCTGGGCAGGAAGAGCTGCTCCAGCCCCAGTTTAGGGGAATCCCATTTCTTAGGATTTGTGGCACATCTTGGTTCGTATTTCTTTATCTTTTGGGTGTTTTTTAAGCATTGCCTAAAGAATTGAGATCACCTGATCAGCACATTGAGGGATGAATCAGCCTGGGAATGGCCACGGTGTCTCATTGCCAGAGGATCCATCCTCAGCAGCATCCTTCCGGCTGGGAGCATTCCTGGCTTTGGGAGCTGCTGCCTGCCATGGGTTTGTGATGCCAGCAGGCCTGAGGCTTGTGCTGGGGACAGTCACAGCCCCTCTGGTCTTGGACACCTCTTGAACACGTGTCAGGGTGCCATGAGCAGATTGTGGCCCTTGTTCCACTGACCTGAACCTTTCCTGGCAGTTTCCTGGAGGAGGTCACAGCCGCAGGATTCCGCGGTCGAAGCGCTGACAGCTCCCAACTCCCACCAAGGTCCAGCAGCCGACGGTGAATCCTGAAGGAATGAGTACTTTTTTGCACGTTCAGAGCTTTCCCAGAGCAGAGCAGAGCAGGATCTTCCTGCCCTGCAGCTGGAGCTTCCTCTCCACACCCAGAATGGCAGCGAATGCTGGAGCTGGCACTAGCCCAAGGGCAAGGATGTGCCCCTGCTGCAGCTCCTCATTGTGTCCTCACAAACAGCTCCAGGACTGGGACTGTCACCTGAGGAGAGCCTGGGAAAGCCCTTGAATCCCTGCAGCTCCTGGCTCTTTACCAGGACACACGGGATGAGTCCCATGAGAAACCCAATGACGCTGCCCCACGCAGGGGGAGCAGCTGTGGGGTGTGTGGCTGTGGCACAGGAGCCTTTGCTCTGTTGTCTGTGTATGTTGAATCCTATTAAATCCCCCACTCGGGCCGAGTCTGTCTGCTAGATGATTCCCACTTTCCCTTTCCCAATGCCACAAGGTGCAGTTACAGCTCGAGCCTCCACAGGAGCTTTTGCTCCCCTCCAGGGCCACACCAAAGAACCTGCAAGTGCATTTCCAGCTCTGCTCCCTGGCCTCTAATCAGCACTTGATTGGGAATTAACAAGCCAGATCAAATGAAATGACCTCCTAAATCCCTGGGAATTATCTTGGCATCACAACTAAGTCCTGTTGATGTGGGATAGAGCAAAGCCCTGCAGGGAGGAGGGGACCTGGCCCTAGGGGTCCTGGGCAGCTCTTTGGGGAAGGAAGGGGAGATGACAACCTGTGCTGGGGGTGGTTCTGGGTGGGCACCTGTACAGTGAATTTTTGGTGAATTTTGTGTTCTTGGGACAGGCAGAACTGCAAGTGAATTCTCCCTTACTAGTGAGTCAAGTCTCTGACAGCTTGAGACCCCAGCATAGGGGAGCTGAGTCACAGCCATCAGTGGATATTGGGCAGCCCTCTGCCCCATCCACTCCTCCAGCAGCCCCTTTCCCAGACACCAACACTGTAATTATTGTCAGAGACACAGAAAAGCATTTGTCCTAATTAAACTCCGCTTGCCTTCCAAGCAGCAGCCTCACACTTGATATCCAGAGGCAAAATGTGTGGGGGGTGTTAAATACGTAAATAAACCAGGAGTTTGCTGATCTGCTCTGCAAGAAGAGGAGATCTTGGCAATGGCTGTTTATTATGGAACAACGTACCCAGACACACTCAGGGCCAGTGAACATCAGGGCCAGGTGTAGCAAAGGGCCATGAGAACAGAGGGAGAGACACAAACACCCCTTGGAGAGGCTTTTCATTCTGCCCACAAGGATGAGAAGCTGCACAGACCATGTCACCTGTCCCACTGCTGAGCAGCCTCCAGGGTCGGCCTCCTTGCTGGAAGTGCAGCCGCCTGTTTCTGGTACAGAAATGGGAGACGGGTTCCCTCCTGTCTCCTTCCTTCCCTATAATTGTTGATGTTTCCAGCTCTGAATCATTGGTCACATCCTTCACAGTGTGACTCACTGTCGCACTGTCAGAACAGCCTGAGGATTCCAACTGCAGCTGAATTCCTGCTCCCAGGGAAGGGGAGGTGTGTGCAGGTGCGTTACCTGCTGTGGTTTCAGGGCACCTTCCCTGGCACCAGAGGACATTTGGGAAGAGCGTAGGCCCTGGATTCAAAGGGCACGACAGAGCTGTCCTACTGCCACCAGCCCTGTGCCATCTGGTACTGGCCATCAGCCGGTGCTCTGCAGGCCCTGGCCACCAAAAACAGGATGTGAGGAAGGACAAGTCCAGTTGGGAGGCAAAATGTCATTAAATAAACTGGCAGGTTCTGTGGTGTCCCAGGGATACACTGGGGGCTCTGGGCAGCCGGCGTGGCTCATCTGTCCCTCTGCCATCAGCCCTACCTGGACCAAGCTTTGGTCATGTGGGGTAAAAGGGGAAACTGAGGCACAGAGATGGCAAATCCTGGTCCTGGGCGCCATGGAGTTCAATGTTGCACAGACACAACACAAAAACGCAACCCCTGGATTTGGTGTAGAGTGACTTGTGTCTCTGCCCCAGGTATTCTCAGGTATCCAGGGCATCCACAGCTGTGGCAAAAACGCCAATGCTCAGAACGGGATACAAACACTCACAGAAGCTCTGGAAATACTCGATAATCCAAGTACATCCTTAAGGCTCTGCGTGCATTAATTCCAGAGTACTGGGGTTAAACTACAACTTGAAATCATGGGAGAGGGATGTTGTCCAGTGATGGGATGGACTGTAAAGCTGGGATGGGATGGATGCTGTCATTGGAAAGCTGATCCACTGATGGATGACGGATCAATGTATTTCTGGAAAGAACCATTTTCTCCTTTCTCTGCTTTTCCCTCTACCTCACCCATTTCTGATCTATAAATCCCATCTGTCACCTGTCCCACACTCAGACTGTTCTGGACTTGCAGGACATGAAGGAGACAGACAAAATCATCTAAAAAAGGACATTTTTTAGGAAGCCGAGTGTCTCCTCACTTTTGGAAGCCACGCTCTGAATCTAGCTGAATCCCGGTTGTTAGACCCTCGCTGCTGGCTCCTCTCTCTAGAGGGATTTGTTCACGCTTCCGAACACCTTTAGGGGAGGCACCCCCTCCCCGTGCCACCCGGCTGCTTTTCCCTCTCCTAGGAAGTTTCCCGGTGACCCGTGACACCGCCGGGAACGCGGCTGGGGCGCCGGGTGTTCCCCCGGGCGAGGCAGCGCCCGCCCCGCGCCCGCTGCCCCACGGCCCCGCGTCCCCGGTGAGTCAGAGACAAAGGAGAAAAACCCTTCGTGGGCTGCGCTTCGCCCCGTGCCGCGAACCCCGACGTCACGGGCGCGCGGCTATAGATGGAGCTCGGGAGCCCGGCGCAGCCCCCCGAGCTGCGGGATGGTGGCGGCGGGGGGGGACGCGGCGGCGGCGGCGCTGGCGATGGCTCAGAGCGCCGGGCTGGGCGCCGTGTAACGGGAGAGGGCCCTGAGCCACGCGGGGCGAAGGCAGCGCGGATCGCGGGCGCGGCGCCGGGTGTTCCCCCGCGGGAGCCCCTCTGCGACCCCCGCCCGCCCCCGCCCCACATCGCCTCCGGGCGCACCGAGGAACGATGAAAAAGAATAATTCTGCAAAAAGGGTGAGTAGAGAATCGCTTCTTCGCCCGGGGCAAGGCAGGGTGAGGGAGGCTCCTGGATGTTTTGGGGAGGGGGGCTTGTCTCTCCGGGGCCGGTTGTTCGCTTCGGCTGCGCTCCCCTCGCAGAAAGCGCTCGGACCCCCCAGGCGGATCCAAGGAGACCCAGACCCCGCGCCCGGCCCTGCTCCTGCCCCTGCCCGCGCCCCTCCTGCCTCCCGCACCCGCCACAGACACTGGGGGATGTAGGCAGGCAGTTTTCATATTGAAACACAAGGAAACGATAAAATCCGGAGGCACCATCAATCCGTCGCTCTTAGCCGTGTTGTGTGCTGCGCCCAGCGATCCCATCATCGCTGCCTACGGAGACACCTCCGATACAAACCAACCATACATTTCACCTCTTGGCTTAATTGCTCATAAAAAGCTCCAAAATGCAATTTTCACCGCAGCAGAAAAACCCAGCTGGTTTAAATTCCGCCCATCCCCCTCCTGTTCCCCTTTCCATGGGTAAATGCCCGCTGGATGAGGCGATAGAGACACCGGCCTGTCTTATATAACCGCGGAGGGAACCCTGCCCGCTCCTCGCAGCGTCCTCCCGGTGCTGCCACTGTCGCTTCGTGTCTGCAGCACAAAAATCCCCGAGGAGTGACCCCGGGGAAGGGAAGGACTCGGTCCCGGCGTCGGCGGAGAGAGGGGCCGGAGGGAGTGGGAGGCAAAAGTTGGGCAAAGAGAGAAGGGGGGAGAAAAGGAGCGTAAAACCGAGAATAATCCCGTTTTCCCCCATTTTCTTCCTCTCGCTTTGTGTTAGGGGCACCAGGATGGAAACCAGCAACCTGTGCAGCCGGAGAAGGTCGGCTGGGTGCGGAAATTTTGCGGGAAAGGCATTTTTAGGGAAATCTGGAAAAACCGTTATGTGGTTCTGAAGGGAGATCAGCTTTATATCTCGGAGAAGGAGGTAGGATCGGTTTCAGTTTCCTTTCCCATCCCCCCTTCCTCCCTTTGCATATGAAAGGCGCAGCCCCGGCCCTTCCCAGCGCCCCTCCAGCGCCAGCCGGGCCCAGGAGGTTCCTCGGGGGCTTCTCCTCGCCCCGGGCCGGCGCCGCCGGGACCCGACCGGGTCGGGTTCGGGATCGGGCTCGGGCTCGGCTCTGACAGCGATTCTCCCAGACAGCTCTGCTGGGAGACATTTTCCCAGCGTGGAGACACGAAAGGATTCACTTAGCGAGAGTTAAGCCCTCAAACCTCTTTCCGCCGCGGCGGCAGCAATGCCGGCTCCCTTCTGTGCCTGTCCTCGTCCTTGAGCCCAGCACCGCCTTGTTCCCACCTGCTCACTCTCTGTTTGGAAATAGCTCCACTCTCCCTACTGGAATCGAGCCATTTACAGGTCGATCTCTTGCATTCCCCCCCCGCCCCCCATGACAAGAGGAAAACAGAGAAATTTCACCCCGGATCGACATCCTGTTGTAACGCGTGTCCCCTCCGCTGTCCCTCGCCTCCTTGCTGGGCTTTGGGGTTTAACGTGGTGTTGACATTGGAGGTAATCGGCTGTGACTGTCAGGCTGAGCCAGCACCTGGCTGTCCTTGCACGCCCCCCCTGTGCTTTTTGTCTCCATAAATGCATCAGGGAGAACTCCCTAGGCCAGAGCCCTCTTCCTTCCTATCCCTGTGACATCCCAGAGCTGCACTGGGCAGAGTGGTGCCCACAGCAGGCACGGGGGTTGCTCCAACTTAGGGAATTTGAGATAAAATCCTGATCTCTCTGGGTTTCCCTCCTCAATGGTTGGATGCCCGGCTGCCTGGCCTGGTTCTGTCAGCACCTAGACAGAGGAAGGGACAATTTGATTTAAGGTTGGTTGAGCTGTGGACATGGCACAGGGTCAGGGCTTGTTGTAACAGAGAAATGGCCTAAAAAGTGGACTGAATGCCCAGGTTGTGCTGAGCAGCTTGCTGGCATTCCAGAGCTTACTCCCGTCAACCTCCTGGCTGCTCCAGAGCCAGAGAGAAACACAGGAACAGGCAATAGATGTTCAGGTAGCTAGAGATCAAATCCAGGTGTGCTGGGAGCCCAAGAGAGGGATGAGGCTGGAGGGGCCATGCGGAGCTTGTTCTGAACAAGAAGCTCTTGTGTTTGTGTTTCATAGGGGAAAAAACTCACAGCTGGGCCTGAGGCGGCCCCTGGGCTCCACGTGTGTGTGAGGGACCATAAATAACACGCAGCAGCCGCTGCTGAGGCTTTATATGGAAGAATCTGTGGCTGGCAGAGCTGTGGTCACAGAGATGACATCTGGTGCTGGTGTGTGCTTAGGTGACTCCGTGCTGGCCGTGGATGTCCGTGTGGTACTGGTGTGCACGGAGGTGACTCTGCCTGTGTCGGGGGGCCCTGGGGAGCTCACTGTAGGGAATCCCGAGGGGTTCCTGGGGGGGTCCCAAAACTTCCTGCTCACAGGGTCTCAGAACCCTGGTGCAGGGTTTGATGCCAACCAGAGCATCAGCACTTAGCAAAGCCAGGACCCCTTCTAGGCCCCAGGAAAGGCCCACGTGTGGCTCCAAGCTCTGCTCCCAGAGCTGTGCCTGCTGTGCTCTGCTGTGTCCTGCCAGATCGTCTCAGGCTCAGCAGCTGCTCCAGAGGTGGTTCTGCAGGTGAAGCCACATTCCCGGCCCTTCCCACCATCTTGGAGCAGAAAGGGTTAAATCCCAAGGCTCCTGGAAACTCCTCGGCTCTGCCATGTGCTCATTAAATGAATTCAAACCAGACATTGATTTACTTTTGCCTGAATTTCTCCATCTGGGAAGCAGGGCCATGAATCCCATCTCCCCAAAGCATAAGGGGAAGGGGGTCTGTTGCACACTGGGACCCCAAGGGAAGTGTGTTGGCCTGGGGCAGAGCAGAACGGCTCGGAGCTGAGCATGGGCTGAGGACTGGAATGGGAGATTTCCAAAATTCAGACTAACAGAATTCCATCAATATCCATGATGATTCCTCCTGGCAATCTGTGTGCTTTTCTAGTTGTCTGTCTTGGACCTGGGCTTGCAGGTCACAGGCCAGCCCTGGTTATTCAGTTTTGTTGGAGAATTTGGGAGTGCCTGATTGGAGCCTGGGCTTCTCCCTGGCAGAGCCAAGTCTGTAAAGAAATAAAACGTAATTTTTCAGCCCAGCTGATGGAAAATGCTAACAGGGTGTTTGAGTGCTGCCCTTTGAAAGCTGTGGGACTTGTCTGACACCTCCCAAAACGGGAGCTGGAGGCTCTGGCCGTGCTCGCTCCACTTCCCCAGGGCTGCTGAACTCCGTGAACTCACACCAAAATCCTCGGTTATTCAGCGTTTGGTGATCGGCCAAAAGCAGCTCAGTAGAAATGAGCTGCAGCGGGCTGAGCTCTGCTGAGCACACCACCACCTTCTTAGCTCACTCTTGCATTCTTTCCCCTCGTTCTCCTCGCGACGGTCCCTCCCCCCGGCACATTTCTGGGAATTGTTCCCTGTTCCTGGCCCAGCTTTGTCCCTGCCCGGCCGGGGAGCAGCGGCCGAGCTGACACAGCCGGGCTCGGCACTTCCTCGCAGGAAGCCGGGGGCTGCCAGACAGCCCGAGCCCGGGACGGGGGATCAGGAAACGCTTCTCTTGAGCATTCCCTTGTTTGCTACCAAAGGCATCGGCTCAATTAGCACAAGAGCACTCGAGGAGTCCTCGGCTCCTCGGTTCCAGCTCGGCACAGCCGGCGAGGGGCTGGGGGTGTGTTTGCATGCTCGGCTCTCTCATACTCCATGGGGCGTTTGCCCTCAGTGAGTGCTGCTGTGCACAGCACAGTGGGATTTGGGGAAGAAATTCCTCCCTGTGAGGGTGGGGAGGCCAGAGAAGCTGTGGCTGCCCCACCCCTGGAAGTGTCCAAGGCCAGGTTGGAGGGGGCTTGGAGCAATCGGGGCTACTGGAAGGTGTCCCTGCCATGAATTAGATGAGCTTTAAGTTCCTTCCAAAGCCATGTCATAATTCAGTGATTCTGGGGGACCTGTGTCTCTGGTAACCTTGGCGGTGACTCTTTGGAGAAGGGAGTGAAGCAGCCACATCTTGCCACCGTCCCCTCATCAGCTAAGGGCAGCGACCTGGCCATGACAGGGACTGGACAGTCCCACTCACAGACTTGTGCATCCCTGTCCCAGTGACAGCCTGGCTTCAGCCAGCTCTGCAGGAAGCTCCAGCCCTTGCTGAAGGAGAGCTGCTCAGCTGGAGGAAGTAAAACTATGGTTGCAGCCTACAAGGGGAACTGTCTGTCTGCAAACTGCCCATGTTTGGGTATTTGGCTGCACTGAGAAGCTGGAGGTTTCTAGTTACACCCTGAGCCCCACTGTGACCTCCCGAGTGTCCCGTGGGTGCCTCACCCTGGGTGTCTTGTGATTTTCTGTACCTTCCGCATTTTTCTATGTCCCATTGCAGCAGGGAACTGCTCAAGCAAATCATCACCTCAAATCGCAGACTGGTGTGACTGAGCACCTGCCCTGCCCCTCTGTGCATGGTTTGGCCCCAAAACACAGCCCTGACCTGGACCCTCCTGGGTCCAGGAGGTTTGGACTCACTACAGGTCACAACTTGATGAGGAAATTCAAACTCTTACCAGTGAGACACCCAAGGGCAGTTAATTAACCCAGGTCAGAGACCCTCCTGCTGCCAGTGCACTGCAAGGAGCCTTCCTATGGGAGCAGACCTTTGCAAGCACTAACAGCTGTGACCCTCTGGAAAAGGGATTTGGGTGCCATGGCTGGTGCTCTGACCCATTACATGGCCACAGCCCCCCATATCTCAGGGCACAGGGAGTGCTGGGTGTCCCAGCCCGGGCAGGCAGCAGCTGCGGGGGAAGGAGTGCAAGGAATGCAGCTCCTCTCCTCGGAGCCGAGCAGCGTCAGCAGTGTCAGCCTTGGCACAGGCACTGACCCCGGTCGGGGCAGCTGCCAGGGGTGCGGGGCTGTGTGATCTCACGGCTGCAGAGAAATGTTCCCTGCTGTAGGGATGGGGGATGTTTCTGATTCCTTTTCCATGCCTCCATTTCCCTTCCCTCACCTGCACACAGGTAGTAGCCAGGTGGAACTACAGGGTAAGGTTGTTTTGCCTGCCTCGAATGGGTACAACTCGACAGCAGTGCCAGCAGACAGCAAGGGCAGCACCTGCTGGGATTGATTCACGTTAATCCTCTCAATCCCGAGCTCCCCACACAGGGCACAGAGAGCAGGACCCACCTGCCTGCTAGGCTCTGAGATCCCTCAATTCTTAAGCCCTTGGCAGCTGTGGGGAAGGAAAGACCTTCCAAAATCAACCATCAACCTCTTGCTCCATCCCTTCCTACTGAGAACTAATACCAGAGGCTGCTTCCTCCTGGATACATTCAGCCAAATCCTCTGGAATGTTTGATTTGGATGGCCCCTATCTCACTGAGAATGTGGAGGAGGTGCCTCCCTCAAAGGACAAAAGAGCTGGCAAGTGCCTCTGGAGTTGCCTTTTACCTTTCTTCTGTCCAGTTTCCCTCTCTGGACACTCCCGCTCTGTTACACGAGCACGAGAGGGGGCTCAGCTGGCCACGCCCCTTATGAGACACCCACTGTTCTTCCCATGCCCCCTGGAATTTCCGTGTCACCACAGCCACCTACTCCAGGCTGCTGCTGACCCTCTTTGCCCAGGAATCCCACTGTGGATGCTGCTTATTCCCAGTTTTAGGCGTTTTCTAATGGGTCCCACCCAGGAGCAGATCCCCTCAGCGTGTGCGAGTGCAGTGTCAGAGCCCGTTTAAAGGACGAGCTGCACCTGCAGGGTGTTTGTTTGAAACAAAGACACCTGCTCTGTCCCGCAGCCTCCTGGGGACACGCCTGGAGGCAGGAGGCTGAGTCCCAGCTGTGTGAGCTCTGCGGAGGAAGGGGAGCGCTGGGGAAGCTCCACTGACCCACATGAGCAAACATCTGGAGCAAGGGCTCTGGTCTGAGCTGCAAAGCACAGCTGGGGGCTCGGGGGGGGTCGGCTTTTCCTGCTGTAAATGAGTTGGGCAGAATTCAGCTGAGATTCTTGGAAAGAGGTGGATTGTAGGATGGGAGTGGGAAGAGATCAAAGCCGATTAGCAGCGTGTAGGGAGGATGTGCAGCCAGACAGTCTCTGTTATCACACCCAGACACCGGGGATGTGTCACAAGCAGGAACCAGCTCCAGGCCGTCAGGGGCAACAGTGCCGGTGATTGTCCTGAGGATCCTGGGGACATGCTCAGGAGCACAGGGATGAAGGACAGAGGGGCCCTGTCATCAGTCAGGGACAGATGGTCAGTTTATCTATTTCCCTGGTTAGGAAGCTGGTTTAGTCACCCTCTTTGATTAAATTCTATGGAACAATCATGGGGAGTTCCTTCAGTGTTTCCCAAAACTGTGGAGGAAATGTATGAAATGGAGTGAGTCCTTTCTGGAAATCCAAGGGCTCAGACCTCAGCACCATCTGCCTTCCCAGCACCCGAGTTACACACCCTCCACGCCCAGGCAGCCTGGGATGACTGGCTGGAGTCGGATTAAACAGATGGATGTGGATTTGAGCCTGTCTGTAATGGACATGCAGACCCAAGCACTCTCCCAGCCCAGTTTCCTAATTCCTTGTGTTTACCATGGGAGAGCAGGGCCCTCTCCTTGTGGCTGCAGTAAATCCTGCACATTTTGGGAGTCCACAAGCAGGAATGCTGTGTCTGATCACACCTGCGTGACTGTTCAGCCTGGCATCAGTAACTCTGGGGGTAGAAGAAGCAGGAATTAACCTGGCAAAGTATGATTTTCTTGCTATCCTTCTAAATATGCCCCCCCATTCCAGAAGAGACAAGTCAAAACCCTCATGTTGAAATCCTGCTGGCTGGAGCAGCAGAGTCTCTGTCTGACATCTGCAAAGCTCTAATTTTCTTGCTGTTTTACAGGTAAAAGATGAAAAAAACATACAGGAAATGTTTGACCTGAGTGACTATGAGAAATGTGAAGAGCTCAGGAAGTCCAAAAGTAGAAGCAAAAAGAACCACAGCAAATTTACCCTCGCCCACTCCAGGCAGCCTGGAAACACGGTATGTGGGGCTTGCCCAGATGCAGCCAGCCCAAGAGCCACTGGCTCCAGGGGTGGGAAGGGATGTGGATGGTCCTGGGGGATGCAGGGAAGGGAGGGATGTAGATGGTCCTGGGATGTGCTGTGTGGGGCAAACAGGCCTGGAGGCTCAGCTCTGCTTTGCCTTTTCTGTAGAGGCTTCATCATCTTCACGGTGGCCAGGGCTCATCTCTGTGTGAGTTCTGGCACTGACCTGAATTCCCTTTTTTGTAGGCACCAAATTTGATCTTCCTGGCTGTGAGTCCAGAAGAGAAAGAGTCGTGGATTAATGCCCTCAACTCTGCAATCACACGTGCTAAAAACCGGATCTTGGATGAGGTGAGCAGGATTGAGGCTGAGCCCCGGCTCCCCTGTCTGAGCCCGGGTGAAGGTTTGAGGCTGCTGGGAACAGCCTTGTCTTGAGAACACATCCGTACAAAGTGTCTCCAGCAGAGCTCCTCCTGCTTCCCAAGGGGAGTGTGTAAGTCCCAGTTACACAAAGCAGCTTCTGCCAGGAAAAATAACAGGGCAGCCCCACTTCAGCCTCCTCCTGGGGACACAGGGTGTGCTCATAACACCAGTTCTGAGGCTGGCAGAGGCAGGTCAGGGTGAGCATTCCCACACTGTTTCCTTCAGTGTGAAGGAGAACCTACCTGGAGCAGGCTGTGCCCTCGCTCCAGGGCTGACTCTCACATTAATGTTTCATGGCAACCCTTCCTCAGCTCAGACCTGTCTCAGATCTCCCATTCACACTCAGCTTCCCACAGTGCCATGGCACTGCCAGGAGGCACTTTCCTCTCCTGGATGGCAGCACACAGCCTGTAGTGAAGGAAAACCAAGGTCAGACTATGGGAGAGGCTTCAGAGCAGGAAGCAGCACAGCAAACCCTAGGAGAGATGTTTTCCAGGAGAGTCTTGTCAAGGGAGTCTTTGCAAACAGGTCCAGTTGTCAGGAATTACTTGAGCAGATGTAATCCCATCATGGCACAGAGGGGAGAGACCAGGCAAGCACTGGGTTTCTTCCAAGGCTGGACTCCACACCCCATTCCCTGCCAGTCTCCTCTTCCTTACAGCTCCAGGAGCTGGGAATGGCTCATGTTCCGTGCTCACAGCCTGTGTCACCCTGCAGGTCACTGTGGAAGAGGACAGTTTCCTTGCCCACCCAACACGTGACAGAGCCAAGATCCAGCACTCGCGGCGCCCTCCTACCCGGGGTCACCTCATGGCTGTGGTAGGTACAACCAATCCCAGACACCTGCTTGGGTGAAATTCCCCCGGAAATGTTCCAGTAAGTGCAAGGAGAGCCGGAGCTGGAGCTCCATCCTGAACTGAGAGTTACCATAAGGACAGCTCTGGGTCATCAGTTCCCATCCTCTGTTCTCGTGGACCACTGCACTGTGCAAACCTTCTGGCAAAGTCCAGCCCCAGGCTCTGTCACTGAGTGAGGGAGCATTCCTGCTCCCTCTCTGTAGTGCGTGTCCGCAGTGCAGAGACCCTTGGAAGCAGGGGCAGCCATTCTGGTACCAACTCAGCTCTGCTTTCTGCTCCTGCAGGCATCTACCTCAACCTCCGATGGAATGCTGACCCTCGACCTGATCCAGGAGGAAGACGCCTCTCCGGAGGATCAGGGCACCTGCGAGGAGAGTTTCCGGGTGGATCTGGACAAGTCCGTGGCACACCTCACCGCCGGGCGGCGCCGCTCCGACTCGGAGAACACCAAGACATCGGAGAAAGGGCGGACAGGGAGCCTCCCGCGACAGGAGGTGACCTCGTGGGACAGAGCTGGGCAGCGCAATGACTCCTTTGACAAAGGGACCATGTACACACCGCAGGTCCCCAAAAAGCTCTCGCACTCAGAAAAGAATAAATGTGCCTCCATGGAAGAAATCCTGTCCCGACGGGACTCTTCCACGCACCGGGCGGTGCTGAGGAAGGGGCTGGAGGCGCAGTTTGCCTCGGCAGAGCCGGAGCAGCTGTCCCGGATACAGGAACTGGTTGCACTGAAACTGGAAAAAACTCAGGAACTGCTGACAGAGGTGAAGGGCTATGGGGAAGGCAAGAGAAAGACCAAGGACTCCAACACCAGCACCACCATCACCACCACCTCTTCTTCCTCATCATCTTCCAAGTCGGACTCTGATAAGATCCTGCAGGAATCTGAAAGGCTGCTGGGGGAGGCTTCCTCCACCTGGAGCCAAGCCAAGAGGGTGCTGCAGGAGATCAAAGAGCTGAGGGACCTGTACAAACAGTTTGAGCTGCAGCAGTCAGACTCGAAGCCCAAACAGAGCTCACAGTTGCAGTTTAGGAAGAGCATGATGTGAAGGCAAGCCTTGGAGGGAGGGAGGGACTGGGGAGGGCGGCCATCTGGTCTTTTTTTAAATAATTATTATTATTATTATTTACAGTGTTCAAAAGAGTGAAAAGGTGCCTGTTCTCACCCAAATTTGCTTCTCAAAGCTTGGACCCTTCCTTTCCTCCATCACATCCCTTGATGAATCAACCCGGTGTTCCAATAAATCAGTTGCAGTTTATACCTCCTTTGTAAGAGCTCCCTTTGCACTGCAGGCCCCAGCTCCTGTCATGCTCCAAGGACAGGAGTGAGCTCTGCTTCCCAGGAACTGCCCACGTCTGCCTGGAGCATCCCATGGGGTGGAGCTGGATGAGCCCTGGCATTGCTGCTCTCATGTCTGGGCTGTGCCCCAAACTACATCTCTTTCACCAGGACACTTGCCCTGCTTCCTTTCAGAAATAAATGACATTAAAAGGTCGGAAAAGGTCCCCACCACTGCCTTGAAGTCCCTATTATCCAGGAACTCTGCTGAAGATGTGGGAAGTCCAGGCTGGTCTCTAGCATTACACAGGCCATTGAGGCACTTGCTGGGTGCAGCTCGCAGAGCTCTGTCCTGGCACAGTCCCCTTGGGCTGGCAGCTGTTATTTTGGGGTGCACACAGAGCTCTCTGGAAGGGCAGCAGCGACACATTCCATATCCACCCCGATCCTGTTGGGCCATTAATGCTTCACAGACCCCCCTGGCCCTGAGCAGTGGGAGGTAGCAGTGATGTATCTTCCCTTCTGTGCAACCAGAGGATCAAAGCCTTGGATTCAACAGCCCGCACAGGCAGTTGGGGGAGTTTGGGCTTTTCCATTCTCATTTCTCTTTTTTTTTTTACCTTTTCTTTGAGCTGAAAAATCAGGGGGTGTGTGTGGGAGGCAGACACCACAAGCAAAAGGCAGTTTTGGTAGGTTTGCCTTGCTCTCTCAGGTGTCACAGACAGACAGCAGCAGGCTCTGCTTGGGCTGCCCAAGATCTGAATCAGCCCCGCTGGAATGAAAGCTGAGCCCGGGCAGAGCTCAGATCGTCAGCTCACGGGCTGGCTCAGCTTTCACACCCGTGAGCAGGACGTGGCTGTGTCTCACAAATTCACTCGTGGTAACATCCAACTGTTCCTTTTTTTTTAAAAGGAAACTGAATTCCCTTACCTACATGGTAAATAGTCCACGAAAATATTAAACCTACAGAGTTACTTCGTGGTTGGTGTTTTCTCTTTCCTTTCCTGGCTGCGATGACAAGATTTTTTAAAATTAAAAATAAAACCAACTCCCAAACCTTTCTCAATGACTTTGGCTTAACCAGTGATACTTCCAGGGATAATTTTCAGTGCCTTTCCACACTGATGAACTGGATTGCTTCACAAAATTTTTTGCAGGAAGCCACTGAACTTCCCTTGTGACCTGCATCCCAGGTGGTGCCAGCGAGGTGCTGTATTTCTGACTCTCACACCAGCAACTCTCCTTGGGTTTTGGAATGGTCAATGCCATGCTGGAAGAGCCAGCACACACTCCAGGAAGGGCTCAAGCAGCTGCTGGTGCAGCCACCCCTGGCACACCTGAGCAGCCCTGCTCTGCTCTCTTCAGGGAGGCCCTGAAACTCCTAAGTGCAGTTTTGAGGCTCTTGCCTCTCTGCTCACTCCTCACAGTTTTTCCCTCATTTCCCTGCTGCCTGCCTGGCCCCCTGCCCTCGGTGGCATTCCCAAAGCTGCTGGCAGGGCGCAGGGAGCCAAGGGCAGCACAGAGGTGTCTTTGTGCCTCGCCCCCCGCTCGGTGGGGCCATCCATGCGGGAATAACGCTGCACAAAGGGGCCGTGCTCGCCCAGCAGTGCAGCAGCCCTCTGCCATCCCCAGAAAGGGCCACTATTGTCCAGTGGGGCAATTATGTTGGGTCTGGAGACAAAACACTGGATCATTACAGGAATACAGAGTGCCCTGGCCAGGCAGTGCACAGCAGAGAAGTCTGAAGCCTGATAATGGCCAGGAGCTTTTGGTTCTGTTCAACTGTGCCTTGAAAACACATACAGAACAGGGAAAAGGGGGCTGGGAAGGGGATTTCCCATTACACTACAGGGAGACGGGATTGGGACAGGATTCTTAAGATGTAGGCAAAGCGTCTCCTGTAAAAATAGCTTCAATTTGCTCAACACATGCTGAGGAGTGGGCAAGCGTGTGCTGTGCTCGTCAGCTGGCACTCGGCTCCAGTGCCTGCACTCCCTGCCTGCTTCCCAGCACAGCCAATCCCCGGAATGCTCCTGCTCCCAGCCAAATAAGGACCGTGGGGCGAGGAACCCCGGCTGCATGCGGCACAGAGGAGCCCACCCACCCTCCCAGCCAAAGCGCCTTTTTTTGGTTATTTTCTCCCTCTCTGCCTCAAAAGCTTTAAGCAAACCCCCTCCTCCCTCCCCTCCTCCATCCTCTGCCTTTCTAAGGGAATAACAGAGAGACACCTTAGGATGGAATTCTTGGGAAGAAATTCCTCCCTGTGAGGGTGGTGAGGCCCCGGCACAGAGTACCCAGAGAAGCTGTGGCTGTCCCATCCCTGGAAGTGTCCAGGATGCTGGATGGGGCTTGGAGCAGTCTGGGATAGTGGAATGTGTCCCTCCCCACGCTAGGGGTGGAACTGGATGAGGTGTAAGGTCCAAAGGCCCAAACCACTGCGTGATTCCATGACTTTGTGAAACACTGGCACCCAACAGCCTGGGAAGAGAGGCTGAAAACCCAACAAACCCCCACAAGCCACAGGGGCTGTGCTCAGATGGAGAGTTCCTGCCCAGGGAGCACATTTAGGGGTGCAGCCCCGTGTGACACACGGCACCCTAAGTTTCACCCACTTCAGATCTGGGGACACAGGGAGCAGCCGCAGCGTCTCTGCAGTGCTGAGGCCGCTGGAAAGCAGGAAGTACCGACTAAGAGGCTTTGGGTGGCTTTAAATAGAAATTACACTTGGAGGCAACTTTCACACTGCTGACGGGCAGCAAAGCTCGGGTGTAAAGCAGAAACAGGTTCATGTTGTTCCAGTAGCAGTGGGCAATTCTGAGGGCTGGAATTACACCTAACAAAGCAGTTCACAGGAATAAAATTGTGGTGGATGAAGTCCAGTATTTCCAGCAGTTTCCACCCTTGTAAAAAGCCCGTAACCTCCCGAGTGGAGCAGGAACACCAGTAACTCATGGCAGAGGGTTTTCAGGCTGAGGAGGGGGGTGGATAAATACAATTTTTCAACACAGCTACTGGCTCCTGATGTGCACAAGGATTTCTTGGAGTTACTGATGGAGAAAACTGCAGAAATTATTGTGCTTTTTTTTTCTCTGATAAAGCAAATGCCTTAAAAAGAGAAAGTAGGATTTGTGTCCAGAGGTGGAAGGTGGGAAGCTACAGACCCTCCAACATCCCAACTGAATAATATGTTCAGCATACCCTTAGAATAAAACCCATGGGATCCCAAAGCACTCCAATATGTTACCAGAGCTGGGGGCATTCTTTCCTGGATACCTGTGTCAGCAGCTGCAGGTGAACTCCAGCAATGCTGCTTGCTCACACAACCCTGTCCCTCATCAGCTTTTACCCCCACGGGACAATCAGTTAGGACTTCTGAAATAAAACAGGAAGTGAGATGCTTCTTACCTTGGAGTGCTGGAAGATTAAATCTTCTTCCAAGTCCCTAGAGAGGAAGAGACATAAAATAGTTTGACCCACATTCACAAGAATAATTATTGACTTAACAAGTTCCAACTGGGTTTTGAAATTAAAGCTCAGCAAGAACAGACCCACTTCCCTAAAAAAAGAGAGAAAAGGGAAAAATTCAGTGGTTTTGTATGCCAAATATACCTGTGTGCAAATGTATCCCTGGAATATGCACTTGTGGAAATTTGTGTGTGTTCTCTCTTTTTAGGAAGGAATTCTTTGGTGTGATACACTATATGGTCCTTGGGTTTCTTTTCCCTAAATCAAATTTGAGTTGTCAGAGAGTTCCTCATCGGGCTGAGAGATCCCTGAGTGGCCAGAGGGGCTGGTTCGACACTGGGGATGTTTGATATGACACCTGGTAAAGTGACACCATGGAAAAGGTGAAAAGTGCAGCTGTACTTGCACCTAATGGAAGTGTTTCTTGAGCCTGGCCCAGGAATATCAAATCTCTGCTTTCAGACACTGCTGATTTGTTTGACTCTAAATTTCTTGAAGGACTGAAAACTACAGTGATTCTTCCACTTCCTTAATTTGTAATGTGTTTAAAAATCTGTCGCTCTGTTTTGACACAAATCAAAGGGCAAGAGAGGATTTTAGGATCTATTTAACATTTGGGAATGTTTGGGAGAGGCCAGACCAGCTAGAGATCAAAAGGCAGAGCTCAGCCCCCTCCTGATACCAGTGTTTGGGAGTTCAGCACTGAAATGGTGATTTCTCCTTCCAAACCCCTGCCATGGGGCCGACAGAACGGGGCCTGTGGTAGGATAATGAGCCCATACATGTAGGACAGGAGGACAGAGGGAACCATTCAGAGCTGGAGGAATCTGTGGCTCACAGGCTGATACTGGGCAGTAGGCAAAGGTCTGCCATCGACTGGAATGAGCCAGTGGAGATGTGGACATCATTATTTAAAGGACTCTCAACAAATGGGCTGAGTCATTAATGGCTTTAAACTGAAAGAGAGGAGGTTTAGATGGGATTTTGGGAAGGACTTCTTCCCTGCAAGGGTGGGGAGGCCCTGGCATGGGCTGCCCAGAGAAGCTGTGGCTGCCCCATCCCTGAGGTGTCCGAGGCCAGGCTGGATGGGGCTTGGGGCAGCCTGGGCTAGTGGAAGGTGTCCCTGCCATGGCAGAGGGTGGAACAGGATGAAGAAGAGCTGAGAGCAAGGGATCAATCTGCGTGCACCCAGCCTGCCCCTGGCACTGCCCAGGCTCTCCTTCACTCCATTAGTGCCAGCTGCTGGCAGGCCAGCACTGGCCCAGCTCCACTTGCCAGGTGCCACTGTGCTTTGTACTGCACCATAAAACACTCCCTGGATTTCTCCAGAGCAGCCTCCCGCTCCATGCAGCCCAGTGTTTCTCCTCCCAGCCCACTTGCTGCTATATATAATCTGAGAGCTGTCTACCTTTCTGCAGACTGAGCTGGGAGTCGTGCTTCCCAGAAATCGTGAGGTGGCATTCAGATCACTGATGGTTCCTGGAAAAGCCTTCTTGGAATGCCTGCTCCAGGCTGCTGGCTCTCTTGTCCTTTATAGGTCACAGGGTCACTCAGGTTAGGCCTGCTGGCAGGACACAAATGGGTGAAGTTCACAAATGAGAGGTCTGGCTCATATTGGCTCATAAAAATAACATTTGGCCTCTGTATGTCAAATAGATCCTTTGGAATATCAGTTTCTCTCTCCTTGCTGAAGTCAGGTATTTGCCTGCTGCCATCTGCTCCCTCCTGCCTTTCAGGGAGGAGTTCACCCACCCAGCTCATCAACCAGAGCAAAACCACACACCAATCTGGCTGAATTCTTGTTTCTTCATGGGCACAGCTCACCCTTCCCGTGACCTGAGTTTGTGCTGCTACAGCGTTCCTCAGGCAGCTCGTGACCTCAGTTTATTCCTCAGTTCTCAAAACGTCACTGCCTGTATTTTCAGATGTTTTAAAACAAACTTCCCTTTTTACAGTGCCATTGAAACAGTTTTCTGTCATTTTCTTACTGCTCAGCAGTTTGGGAATGTTTCATTACACAGAAAAGTTATCTCAGGGGCTCAGGCCCCAGGATTGGGCCCTGAGTTATGGAATAACAGGATCAGAGTATGACAATGAATCCAGAGCCTGTGAGACAGGAAGAATGGGGCCGGTTGTTCAAACACTGCCTCTGCCAGGTCCTTGGGGCATGATTTGGGATGAATCACCCTGTTCTGTGTGCCCTTACCCCATGCCAAGAGTAAGTATGAGATCGCTATGCTCAAAATAGGAAAAGCTGCTCCTCCCTCATGATTCCCGGCAGGTGAGCTGCACCTTCCTCTGTCAGGGACAGGATTCCTGCGGGAAGGAAACTGATGCCACGGGGCACGAGGCACATTTTCAATTAACTGATGGTGCAAGTGACAGTGAAGGAAGTATTCAGTATTCCCTGGCACACAACACTCCCTAAGATTTTCCCACTTCATTTAAAGGGAAAATACAAACCAGCAGTGCCAATTTAGCTCCAGAGGAGAGAAGGGAGACTCCAAATGGGAACAGACCAAGTGCTCAGTACTGGGTAGAGCAGTGAGGGTGCCAGGGAGGAGGGAGCAGGGTAAGGAGGATTGTGAACATATTTACAGCCATCTGGCACCCTGAATTATCCAAACAATGAGGCTGCTGCAGCGCTCACTGAAACACAGAGAGAGAGGGAAGGAAGAAGTTAGTTTGGGCAGAGGATCCTGAGGGCTTCAAGCTTTCAATGTATGCTTTCTGGAAATGTTTTATACCACTTATAAAATTATTTATGTTACTGGAGATGTAGGGAAATGAAACCAGAAGGAAATGGAAGGGTTACTCCTTCTGGAGTTTTTCCTTCCAGGTTTCTAGCAATCAAGTAATAGGAAAGACAAGATATCTTGGGAAATCTTGGTTCCTTGGGAGGCAGCAAGAGGGATCAGAAATTAATCAGGAAAGTTTGTCATCACCAAACTTCTATGGTACCCAGTGCAAAGAACAGCATAAACCCACCAAGTTCAGTCAATTCCAACCACAGATGTCCTGCACTTTGAGTCCTTCCTGTGCTTAACAAAATGCTTTTCACTCTTCTACCTATCAGCTCTTGATAATCCCAGTGCACCACAACTTCTGCAGAGCCTCGCTTCCCAGCACGCTCCATCATTTTCTTTTGGTGCTCCATTTCTCATTTTAAACACATTTGCTTCGTTTGACTAAGTTCTGGGGTGTTGCAACAGAGGGATGTTGGGTTTTCCTCCTGTTTCTTTCACAGCTCCTGCCAACAAGTTCACCTTCCCTTTTTATGGTCATTTATGGAATGTGGGCAGAAATGCTGAGCTTATGTGTTTCCACTTCCTCCATTTTAACTTGTTTGATTCATTCTTTAAAAATAAAAATACTTTTCATTTTTCATTAATTTGATTTGATTAATTCCTTGTTCATTCAATCTTTGTATTGAAACAGAGAAGGGCCACCCTCCCTCCACTGGTGTCACCTTGCATTAAAGGTGCTGCACCTGAGGGGGTGATCTGGCTCATCTTCACCCAATCTGGATCACGTTAGAGATGAAGAATTATGGAAAATGTGTATTTGTGTCTGTTACTGTGTGAAACTAGGTATGTTTCAACTCACCACGAGTTTTTCAAGCATTGGTGCTGCCTGCATCGGGGTGCAGGGCCAGGGTTTAGTCACAGCATCATGGAATGGTTTGAGTTAGAAGGAACCTTAAAGACCATGCAGTCCCATTGCCTGACACGGGCAGGGAAACCTTCCACGAGGCCGGGTTGCTCCAGGCCCCATCCCACCTGAAACACTTCAGGGATGTCGAGTCCACCACCTCTCTGGGCAAGAGTCCCTTCTGACCCGGGATATTCTCTGATTCTCTGACGCATTTTCGTCCTTGAGTTACTGAAGTTAATGAGTCCGGAGCTTTCCAAAAGGTGCCATTTTAAGGAGTCACTTGGACTGTCACGGGTGGAAGGCAGCTCAGAGACAGCCGGGCTCTGCTCCCCCTCGCCAAAGCCCGCGCCCGTCGCTGGTCGCGCTGTGCCCTCTAGTGCTCGTTCTCCCGGTCCAGGGATTCTGCAACCCGAGCTCACCGAACGATTGGGAATGCGTTCCTACGGAATAGCATCGGGAGCTTTCCATGGAACTGCAATTATTGAACTGTTTCCCTTCCCTGCTCCGCACGGGACACAGCAGGAATCACGCGGGGGTTCCCCGTGCAGAGCACTCGCGGACCGACAGGAAAATTCATCCGAGAACAGCAAACCCGAGTCCTGCCCACTCCCACCCTGGCCAGGCAGCCCAGCTTTGGTCCAGACCTGCCTGATTCCCAGTGGAAGCACATTTTTCACGCCATTAGAAATCCAGGTGTGTTGGAGAGAGGAGAAAGTGTGATCTGGGAAGTTTATTAAAGCTTGGATTGAGATGCACATGAGAATTCCCAAATTTAACCAGTTTGTCTCTGTGGGCATTTGATTATTCCTGTCTTCTCTGGGATTCCTCACTTTGTTCTAGGGAATACTTTTTGGTTTTCAGTGTTGATCTGGGACTTTTCTTTGTGGTGAGAATGCTTAACATTTGTGTAGAAATTCTGCAGCAACTGAAGCCTCCAGCATCCAGAAGATCAGAGCAGAGAGAGGTTAATATTCTTCCTCCTTCTGTTCCTCTTGTTGCTTGCAGAGGAATGATGTGGTCTGTGCAGGGATGTAAATGAGGAGGAACTCTGGATGACTGTGGGAAATAAAGGGCTCTCTCAGGAAAAACCTCATTAATTTGTATAATATGTTAACATAAGATATTTCATCAACAAGCAGCCTTCCCCCCTCCAGTGCTACATGACTGAAATTGAAATACCCCTCAGTAGATCGTCAGAGAAAACATTCTCATCTCCACAAGTCTGTGTTTCAGAGCAGATCCCAAACACAGGATTTAACAGCAGAAGCTTTTGGAGCTGCACGACTGCAGCAGGAGTTTGGGGTGGGTGTGCACGGGAGGTGTGAGCACAGCCAGTATTTGGCATTAAAAAGTCAGCGCTCAATTATATTCTTGAATACACTTATGACAAAACAGGGCAAGGCTTGAATTCCCAAGGCTGATCCTACAGCTTTTGGTGTGGATCCTCCAGCAGAGATGCTGATGAAAGAACAGACTGAAGATGCTCTTGGTTTCCAGGAACACAAATTATCCAATTAATTCCAGTTGGGTTTTGCTGTGACATGGGAGCTCACTCAAGACACATGGAGTGTAGAAGAAACACCACAGCACACTTTCAAGCAGAATAATTCTGACTCATCATGGTGATGAAGCTGAGACACAGATGTGATTCTGAAATGAGTTCAGAAAGTCATTTGCTGCAGGGACGCCTTAGTTTCAATATGCCATTGGCCAGGAGCTCCCTCCCTTCCAGCCCCACATTCCCAATTAAACAGGATTCCTGCATGTCCTCAACATTCCCAGGGACAAGGATGTGACCAAGCCCCTCAAAAATGGCCAGAAGATACCAGTGCTTCACCCAAGCAATGCTGAGGAGCTCTGGCTGGCTGCTCCTCAGTCATCACTAGATGATTTTATTTGAATTAACTCTAGTCTAGAAGGAAATGCCCCTCAAACACCCTGTGAGAACACGTTCCACTCACACAGGAGAGACCAGCTCCTTTTCCAACATGAGCCCACACTCTGGGGTCATTTTTTTCCCTAGAATAGAATCCTTTCCCCAATGACAGGAGTTCCCAGTTTTAATGTGTCCTGTGGTTTTCTGCTGGTTTTCTGTTGTGGCCAAACATTTATTTTTGGATTCTCCCTTGTTTGTGCCAATTAAATTAGAAGCAATAGGAAAGACTTTCCTTGGCTATTTTTGGGGTTCATTTATTATTATTTTTTTAATGAGACACACTCAAAGCAGAAACCCAGCATACTATGAAGTGTAATTTTAAAGTTTAAAACCAGAAGACTGTTCCCTGGGAGACCAAACTCTAACTCCAGTGAGAAACCTCGCAACAGCAGTAGCAACAGGAATTTCCCTGCCCCAGGCTCTGCAGAGGGACATTTTCCATGTCCTGCTTCAAGCAGCTGCTGTCCCTGACTCCTTCTGTCCTATCCCATGTGTTTTGGTCCCCTGGGGGAGCTGCATTCCTGACTCTCCATTTGTGCCGGCCGATCGATGAACAAATGGAGAACACGAGTGTGCACATCTAATGTGACAGCCTTGGCACAACCAAGAGACTCAGAAATGGACAAAAATAACTCAAGCATCATTTTTACCTCATAAATTCAGATCTCGTTCTTTGGTTCAGACCTTTGCAATGGGTATGACCAGTGAAATTGTGTATTTTTAGCATCCAGCAGCTCTGCTGCCAAAATCAACATCTCTGCTGGAAAATGGGGCAGTTTTCATTCTGAGATTTCTCATTACTCCATCAAGCAGCTCAATGGGTTTTATAGTTTTCTCCAAGGCCAAATTCCTGAATTCATGGGATTCCACGAGAACATCAGCTTCCCCATTCTCCCATAAAAATATATATGAGGAAAGTTGAAAATAAGCTGCCTGGATAGGCATTGAGAGACCCTTGGGGTTAACATCCTTGACAGTATGAGGTTTTTCAAATTAAAATTGAGGGAAAATAAAGGGGTGAAAAGGCTAACTGATCATTATGGAATGTGCAGGAATGGCAACAGATAGTTCTAGTAGTTCTTGGTCACATTTCATACCAAAAAACTCTCCCTTTATTGAAAGTCTGACCTGTGGGAGCCCCAGATCTTCACTCCCCTGACCCAGGCAGCTGGGTCACAATAACCCCAAATCCCTTCAGTACTGTGGCTGGGTTGAATTAATGTGGAAATGGGCAATGGGATGTGGGGATGTAGTTCAGAAAGGGGGAGATTTGCTTTGGAATCTGCACATGCCACACTGCCCTGGGAAAAGCAGAAGCAATTTGGGGAACATTAGGAACTACATGGCAGCGGTGCTGCCTGAAACCACACACTTTGGAGTTTTCTTGCTACTGGGCTTAACTAGGCAACCTGAAGAATTTTATGACGAATTTGTTCCTATTTTCACCTGGTGCACTTGTACCAAAGCTTGGCTGAATTTACCCTTCCTCACACGACGTTGATAGCCACCTTCGGAATCGCGGTTTGTATTTTCGGTTTTCTCAGCTTGGACTCTGAACTACGTTGTTTTCCATTACCGGAATGAAGTTCACACAACCTGAGGGTAAAAGGGGCTTGTTTGGGGTGGAAATGGGGCGTTTCGGAGTGAGCAGAAGCTCTTTTTGGGCGCAAACACGACGTTGTAGGCACTTTTCCCCTCACCGCTACCATGAGGGGCCTGAGGGGCCGTGGGCGGGGCGCCGCGCGCGCGGGTGGCGGGAAGGCGGAACTGCGGCAAATCTCAGCCAATCAGCGGCGGGGCCGCGGCTCGGCCCCTGCTGCCCGCAGCCGGGGAACCCCGTGGGTCGCGGCTCCCCGGGCTCGGGGGCGCGCGCCCCCTCAGGCGGGAGCCGGGGCTGGGGGAAGGCGGCGAGACCCCTGAGGAAGGAAGAGGAGGGGAAACAGCACCCCTGGGAGGGGGAGATAAGGGCCGGAGAGGGGGCAAGAAGGGGCACCACAAGACAAAAGCCCCGGCAGAAGAAGGAGGAGGAGGAAGGAGCAGGACGGAGGAAGTCGCCCGCTGGCTTCTATTCAACTGCAGCAAAATGGAGGGCGGGGGGGGATGTCCAGTGAAGCAGACCCCAGGCTAGGGCGCAGCCTTTGCTCCCTGCCCAGTTCCATCTCGAGAGCCCGGGAGCGACAGGTGCCTGGCGCTGTGGCAGCAGGTGAGCTGTGTACCCCAGAGGCCGGGGCAGGGAGAGCCGGTTCCACACACGTCATGACAAGCTGAGGAACCCATCAGCCACACAGCAGGTTTTTCCTGCCTTTGAAGATGGGCCCACAAACCACTTGAGCTTTCTTCTCTCTCCTTTGCCATCAAAGTACTGTGTGACAGCCTGGTTTTACCTCACTCACCTGCAGCCCCAAAAGATGGATTTAACCTGAAACTCAGTTTCCAGTGGGAAATGGGTGCAGAGGGTAGAGGCGTGGGGCTTCAGCTGGAACGGCAATTCTTCCCCACCCTTTAAAACTAACTAAATAAAATATCCCAGAAAGTCACCACCCATTTCTTGCCTAATTGCTCATCCAGCAGCAGCAAAGCCTGTTTGCCAAGGGCTTTCTCAAGTGCATCCAAGGGATTTTTGCCAGGAATGCTGGACTAATTCCAAGATAAAAACAATACTCTCTCTAGCTCGGGAGGAGCAGCAGGGTTTTTTTTAAACATTGTTCTTGTGTGAAGAATATTTCAGCGCCAGACTTGGCTCAGGCTGCTGGGCACAAAGCAGGATCTGTGAAAAGCAAATCTCAAGAGTCACCCAGACTCAGATGTCTGAGATATCTGTGTTAAACTCACCTGGAAACACTCAGGGAACCGTTCAGGTTTTCCAGAACATCCTTCCTCGACTGTTCCAATGTTACCAAGGACTAAAGTACCACAAGTCCAAGTTCCATCCCCAGAAATATGTACCATCCTCAGAAATACGTACCATCCTGCAGATTTCCACCCCATTTAAACACAACTGCAAAGAATCCTTTCACAGGTGGACATATGCCGAGAAGTAATCCAATACAATAGTCTCAGTTTATTTGAAATAATTTGGTTTGAAAACTTTTTAATTTAAAATTTACAGCACACATGGGGAAGAAACATGTTTTGTTACAACTAAAAGTTACCAGAAGAGTGCTGCAGGGCTGTTGTCTTTAATTTAACACTGTCATGGCTTTATTCAAAACACAGTTGCACAAAATCAGTTACTCCAAAGTTTCAGGAAAGAGTCGGAGAAGGAACCAAACCACACTATATACAGACTGCCATACAAAGAGCATTAAAATAGGACAAAACCTCTACAAAATATAAAACCCACCCTGACGTATTTGCATGAAAAGACCACCCACCAAGCAAAAAAGTTTCAAAAGTTATCTGGAGGCTCTGAATTCCTCATTAAAAAACGCTGTTGCTGCATGCCGAGCGGAGGACACGGGACCGGGGATGGTGACAGTGGGACAGACAGATTCTTGGGTTGGTGAGGGGCTCAGGTTCCACGTGGCACGGCACTGCGGGTGTTTGGGAAGTGGCAAGTCTGGCCTAGGGAAGGGCTGTCACCCCTCAGAGCTCAGGCTGGCTGCTCTCAGGAGCTGGACTCGCTTATCCAAACAAGCCCACTGCCCACGTTATTTTAATCCATCAAAATAGACTCTTTTTTCCATTTAAAACTAATTTTATCTGCATCAGTAACAGACAGTTAATTAAAACCCTGACATGTAGGTGCTCTTACGTACACACTTATAAATAACAAGTTTCAATCTAAAGACAAAAAGCAACTTTTTCTCTCCAAGCTGAGCACGGAGTGAGTGCCTTGCCCAGAGCCTTCAGGACATGACAACCGTGCACTGACCCACCCAGGACTCATCACAAACACAGGACTCGGTTGTGGCTGCAGAGGAAGTTTCACCACGGCTTTTCTAGTGTCTTTAGAGATACTCCTTAAAAACCACAAAGCCCAGGGGGTCAGTTGTTCCCGAGTGTACCACCACCCGCCAGACTCCGCTTCGAGGCTGGGGAGGTTCGGCCCTGCTACACAGCTACAGGAGAAACCCAGAGTTAAGGCTCTAGCTGGGGGGAAAACCACACACACAGGGAGTGGGGCTTTGCAGAACTTCAACCCTGCACGATCTAAACTCCACCGAAGAGCTGGAGGTCACACTGAATTAGTGTGTGAAATTCCTAAGGAACATCCACAGGGAAGCAGGTGATGAGGGACTGACTCGCTCAGGCCCAGGAATCTCCCTCCTCCCACCCGCAGGCTCTCCCCAGTTTCTGGCAGCTATTGAGACCCAGGACAGATATAAAAATAAGTCTCTGGAATAAAGCTGTGTGTGATATTTGGTTCAGGACCTATGTGAGACAATGTCAGTCAGTGTGATACCACGACTACACTGTGTGAAACCCAGATCACGCCTGAAGGAGGAATGCTGGAAGTCAAAATTTGTTTCCAACAGGAAAGATGATACATTGGGGCAGATTAGGGATTATAAAGGCTTCTAGAAAAAAAACTTCCCTGCATGTCCCCCATGCTTGCTCTTGATTGCGTCTCTGCAGCCACTCAGTGTAAACCCCCAAATATTCCCAACTGTTATACACAAACTGAGCGTTTTGCCTACAGTCAGATTTAAACAATTTTAGAGGTGACGTGCAGAGAAGGGCCAAGTTGGGTTCATCCTTCCCTTCAACAGTTCTAGAAAAGCTGGGGGGTGGACAACACGCTTGGAGGAGTTACCCGTTCACTTCTGTATCAGAAATGCATATTTCATCTATTTTATACATTTTATAGCCATGAGTGGTGCAGAATTCCCAGAATGACAATGCAAGAGCAAAGTGAGTGAAGGTTTAACAAAGATTTCTAGCAAAAAGGTTTAAAACTACACATTAATTGCTTCATTAATACCTGCAGTGACAATGGAGTTGGGAGAAAATTTATGGACTGCAACCCTTTAAGGTTCACAGCTATTTCAGTTTGCCAAAATACACCCTTGAAGGAATCTAGTGAATACTCCAAACACAGAACCTTGGAGCAGGCAGGAAAACAAAAACATCTTCTGAAACCCACTGAGGCTTTACCCTGGAACACCCAAAATAGAGAGGAGCCTTCGAAAATATCACAGGAGTCACCTTTTAAAAAATTGATACATGGATGTCATCTAGTTGGGGGTTTCCAGTTGAATCCATGGAAAACTTGGCCTAGAGTTAACTGATTTAAGAGAGTGGGGAATTCGCTGTAGAGCATTTTTCAGTTCAGCTTTTTAAGTAGAAACTTTAAAATCCTGAATGAAAGCTCCCAGTATTAAACCCACGGGGCATGGGGTTGGATTCAGGGCTAACAATGACCAACACAGCAAGACTGTAGGAAATTAAAGAGCTCCAAAGAAAAGTCTGGTGGGGGGAATTTGCCAATGGCTTCAGTGATTATAGGGCTGAAAATTGTTCTCTACAGAAGGTTCCCTATGGGCTATCAGAGCTTATCTGGAATGATAAAAGGGGCAGGAATAGTAAAACCACACTTCTGCTATAAAAAGTTAACATAGGATTTCTGTCAGGACATCTATGGTACATGGACATACAGAGCTGCATAATCACTATTGCGTCTTCCGTAACTGGAGAGTCTGGTCCTGCAATTAATCCTCCTCTTCCTCGCCTTCATCCTCGGGCTCTCGTTTCCTCTTCTCCCCTCGGACGCCCTCTGCTAAGGAGAGAGGGACACATGCAGCCCATTATGCTCTGCCCACACAGCACTTACAGGGGGTGGGAATGGGGAGTGTGTGCTGGAACATCCCTGCATGAGCAGCACCAGGATCCTGCACAAGCTCCCTGCAGCCAAGGGCCGGATTGGGGTGCTGAGCTGTGTGCTCTGCTGGCGGCAGCCCGCAGTGCAATGCTGCCCCATCCAGGCCCTGAATTCCCCAGCACTCACTCCCTGCCCAGTGGCCTGTCCTGACTCCAGGGCTGTGTTTGTACAAAGTGAGGAATTCACACTGCTCCTTCAGAAATACTGTTTTTGCAAGTGGAAAATCCAGATCCCAAACCTTCTCCAGTAAGCCCAGCATGTGGAAGAGATGGGAGCTTGGCTGGGAAGAAATTCTGGGATTTTTCTTCACAGAGAGGTGGAATTTTTTATGAAAAACCTTATTTAAAAATACTTCAGTAAGCCGCTTCTTGCAAACAGAACTTTGTAGCAGAATTGCTTATGGAGAAGCTGCTTTCCACTGGATAAAGGGAAAGCTCCAGCTGCTCCTGGCTGCCAGGCTTTGCCAGCAGAGACTGGTGCACTTGAGGGATATTTCCAATGTATGTAAATAACAAGATGCACAGCGGAGTGCCACTCCTCTCCACATCAGAGAACAATTTCCAATTGCGCAGGAGATAGTCCTTCCTTTTAGAAAACTGTTGTTTCTTCCTTACTTTTACTTTATTTTTATTTTGGTTTTGTGTTAATGTGCATGTCCCAAACCCACAAAGAATTATAGAGAATTGATTGTTTCAGTCACAACTTGAATACTTACCTTCTTCCTCCTCATCACCTCCTTCAACGTAGTCATCATCATCCTCTTCATCCTGTACAAAGATTGAGAGACAATTTTACAACTGCTGTTTATTGCATTCTTGCTTCCACAATGATCCCAAGCAGAAATCCAGGAATTCCCCACTTTCCCCCCAGGGCATGAGTCAGCTCCAGAGGCTCATTTCTTTGCTTTTCCCCACTGTTCACCTTAATCCAGCTCAAGGTTATTAACAAATTAACTGTGAGAGAGATGCCAGCAGCTCTAGATTGCCTTTGAACCCACAGTCAGTAAGGGCCTGGAGGAAAAGGTGCACAACAGCATCCTCTTCCCAAGTTACTGGGAAAACGAGAAAGTTGTGGTGTTGGGTTTTTTTGTCTTGTTCTAAAGCTGACAGATGAGAAATGTAAATGAATCAGCTCCAGAAAATTTGACAAACTCAAGTTTTGTTTTCATATCCCTCTGCTTGGTGGAATTTTGTACACAGTGGAGTGTGACAAGTCAAAATGGGGAAACAGGCCTCTGATACTGGCCCTTGGAATACTGGAAATAAACCCGCTCCACATTGATTCCCTGACAGGAAGCAAACTCTTGTCGAAGAACCAGTACTGGCTGGCCACAGGGGCCTTCAATCCCAACTGGGGTGCTGCTGTGCACAAACCCCACAGCTGGCACCTTCTCCTGCCGAGACCCTGCACAGCCAGAGGGGAGGACCTGACCAGGACCCAGGCTTTACTGCTGTCCTGTCACTTGTGTCACCAGTTCATAGCTACAAGAACTCTACTCATCACCTTCTGAAAGGTGCTTGTTTTCTGTACTCTGGGAACTGTACCAGAACTGTTTTCCATAACCACAGAACCCCCAGGAGCTTCTCTTTGCTTCCTGCATTTGGCAGAATTTACAAACTTTACCTGAATTTCTTCTTTCATCAGGTATGAAAGACCAACTTCCTCCTCCTCTTCACCTTCCCCCAAATCTGAAGCTCCATCATCTTCATCATCTTCCTCTTCATATTCTCCTGGAGGCCCAGCTTCATTCTCATCATCATCGTCATCTTCATCCCCTTCTGCAGTGAGGGACACACATATAGATCAGAAGTTCAGTTCCATTCCCTCCTCTCTGACTATAGCAGGATGGGCTGGCTCTAATAGTTTTTTTCCCTGAAGGATTTGGGGATTTTTCTTTTTTTCTAAATCATCCAGGCAACACATGGGAAATGACCATAATTTTAACCAAGTTAAATTTTGTCATTTTTTTTCTCTAAGAAAGACTCCCAATGTTTTTTCCTCACAAGCCTCAGGCAAAACTCTTGATAAGTCTGAAGCAGCTACAAATGCAAACCCCTGCCAGCAGAATGGGCTGACAGCCATAACAGCCCCCTTAAGGACTGCAACCAAATCAGGATCAAAAGGAACTAGGTGTGCTTTTGGAACTAGAATTTGTATTATACTGAAGCAGGGGGCTGAAGCCATTACCAAACCCTGTAAAATTGTAATTTTTAATTCAAAATAGTGTGCATATCCCCTTGCTCTGTATCACTCAGTGGCACAAAGGGCTTTACTGCTGGCAACATCTTCAAGAATATTTGTGTCTTTTTAAAAGTATCTTTAGCCAATTCCCTTAAGCCCAGGCAGCTTCTGCAGGACTGGACCTCTCTGACAGGAGTTTTTGCTCTGCATCTGTGCATTAATTCCAGCCATGCTCTGGACTCTGGTCTTCAGGAGCAAGACCAGAATTGCACTCGTGTGCTCAGGAAGACCCCACACTGCACAGAGATCTTTATTCCAGCATCCCACTCCTACCCCTGGTGTGTTTCAGGAAGTTACCGTCATCATCATCTTCTGAGTCTGGTGCCTCGTTGTCCTCCTGATCAAACCCATCCAGGTATGTGATCTGCTGGAGCAGCTCAAAGATGCTGTCCCTGTAGTCCTCAAGGTTTGTAATCTCACAGTTGAACAGGTCAAGGCTCTTCAAATTCTTCAGATTTTGCTGAAAATAAATGAAAAGTTTTTTTCCCGTGTGCTCCCAGGTACAGCAGGGTCACATCCCAAGTATAACAGAATTTACTTTGTCCTCATCCCTCATGTCTAGTCAGAATTTTTCTCCCTCAAAGTTCTTTCCAGGTTGCTGGCAGTGGCCAAACCCTGAAGGAAGGCACTCATGTGGAATAACTCCCACTCAGTTCCCAAACTCCCAGACTCTCTCATACCTTGGAGGCTGAGTTATGTGCACAGAGCCCAGTTTCGGACAGAAACCCAAATCATCCAGGAAAATACATGAATGGATCACCACTGGCAGCTCCCTCCTCTGCTTCACTGTCCCACTTCTGGCTGTATCACACCTGTGCCCAAGTCACTTCACAGTTTAATGAAAACTCATCAGAAAAATAACCAACAAGCACAGGGGAATTAGCACAACACACCCTGGCCACTTTTTCTTCAAAGACAAAACAAACCCAACCATCTCTGATTTGGGACATCCTATTCCTGACACATTTTCCAGCAGTGGGGTTACACATGCTGTCCTATAACCATGGCATTGAGTCTATCAAACCAAACCAGCCACGAGACTGATGAACATTTGTACCAATCCACTGCAAAAATATTAAGGGTTCTGGATAAAAAATAGTACCTATTACGTCTCCCCAGAGCCCCTCCCACTTCATACTCACAAGAGCTTCCACAGTGCCAAGATCTTTGATTTTGTTGCCACTTAGGTTTAGATATGTGAGATTAGGACATCTCTCTGCAAGGACTTCCAGGCCTCCAGAAATGACATTGTCGCTCAACTCCAGCTATTGTACAGGAAAAAAAGAATTAACAATTAGATTTTCAGCCTTAGATTCAGCTGCATCATTATGAATTGTTCTCCCTTTAAGAATGCAATCACTTTTGAAGAACTCACCCAAGGTAACAAACTCAAAAAGTTCCTTTAAGTTGAGAATTCTAAACTGCTCATTAAAGTCTCATGGTTTGGGGCACCTCAGTTTTAAGTTACCAGGATTGGAGTTCACTGCCAGCAATGAGCGACTCAAGGGCCTCCTACCAAGGCACCCTGCTCAGCAAGGCACAGCTGGACCATCCCAGTGTCCACAGCCAAGCAGCTCCTGCCCCAAGCCCAACTCGTCATAATTAACTGGGGACATCCAAAACAATTTCAGTTCTCAGAAGTACATTTCAGAGGCCCATGAAGCACCTTCAGCACCACTCGAGTCCAACCACGGGTGCTGAAAGGTGCGAGCACAGCTCACGGCCCAGGAGAGGAGATACCCACCTTGCGGAGCTTACTCAAAGTGGGCAGCTTGGCCAGTGACGTCAGCTCCACGTTGGCCATGCTGAGAAACTGGAGCTCCTTAAACGAGTCATTGAGCCCTTCGATTTCCCCGTTGCTGGACCGGCAGTTATCAAGCACCAACTCCGTCACCTGCAAACAGCCCAGCGAGGCAGGTGGGTGTCAGAGCACTCACACAAACTCCCCCTCTCACCTGAACCCCAGCCCAGGGACCGGGCAGTGGCTGCTGCTTTGGGGCTTCATTTAAAATCAGATCAGACTTCTGCGCTGGAATCACCGACATCCACCTAATTTAAAAATTACGCAGCAGTTTCCCTTCCTCTAAGCACAGATTAAACTCCGCAAAAACTGCTACCTGACCCCAAAACTCCACCGACAGAGTACACTGATACAGCTGGTAGGGTTCCCCACAGAATCACTGTAGCCAAGACCCATCAGCTGCCCTGCACGCAGCCAACTGCTGACTTCTCCTAAGGTCTCATCATTTTACTGTGCATAACCAAACTCATAAAACTAGTTTCTCTCTGAACCTAAAACCTCCTGAGTCCAGATTATTTTCCCAGAGAGTCCTGGAGGTTAATTGTGTCCAAATAAATAATTTCCTTGTGCCCAAGCCACTCAATAATCAATACAGGTCGCATACTTGGAGAAGCAGCAACATGAAGCAGCCAATTAATTTTAAATTATTTTATCTAGAGTGGAATATCCACTTGGTAAAGGACAAGCACAAGGTGACTCTTCCCTTTCCCCCCACATTAACAAAATTTTGAGAGTGTTGCAGACCCTAAGCAGCACGAGGCCAGCTTTCCACTATTACTTTATTTTGCCATTAAAAGACCACCATTATTCCATACAGACACCGAATTTTAAAGCTAGGTGCTGGGGAGAGAGGGAGGTTCCCAGCTTCGCCCCCGGCTGCTGCACGCTGGCAGCGCGAGGAGGCCTGTCCGGGTACCTGCCACCAGCAAACACCACTGGCTGCGTTAAATCAACACTTTCGGGCAGTTTTTTTTCCCCCAAAACCCACGTGCGCAGGGTCAGGGAAAGCGAACGTCTCAGGACTTGACTCTCGGGGCGGGTTTGCCCAGCGGGAAGCGATGGAAGAAGCGATGGAAGCGATGGAAGCGATGCTCGGAGCCGGGAGGCGGCGGGGGCAGCGCGGGGCCCCGCCGCGCACGTGCGCTCCCGCCTTTCCCGGGCATCGGAGATGCTTTTTTATTTTTTTTATTCGCCTCTTTCCAAAGAAATGGAAAGTTGGAAGCGCGGGGAGACGCGGGAGGGGTATAGGGACCCTACGGCACGCCCGGCGGGGCGGCGGGCGCGGGAAACAACGTTAATTGTA
>VXBI01014236.1:148874-159294 GCA_013397375.1 Toxostoma redivivum
GGGGCCGCGGTTCTGAACGGGGACCGGGATTGGGGGCCGCGGTTCTGAACGGGGACCGGGCCGGGGGCCGCAGCTCTGAGGGGGGACCGGGCCGGGGGCCGCGACTCTGAGGGGGGACCGGGCGCGCAGCGGTCTCAGTCGCCATAGGGTACAGGAGCTTTTGCGAATTTGTGTTATTTTTTGGTTAATTTGTGCGACGGCAAATCGCTGGGGAATAGCCCGGCTCCTGAAATCTGATCTACTCGTGGGGGATATATGAGGCTCATATCCCACTCTGAATGGATACTGGGATTTGTATCCCCCTCAGGTTGCTTATATGGAATTTATATCCCCCTTGGGGTGGATAGATGGGATTTATATTCCCCTCTAATTAGATATATGTAATTTACATCTCCCCGGGTGAATAGACAGAATTTATATCCTTATGGAAATTCTTTTCCTATTTAAAATTAATAATTAATGAATGTTTCTCTATTGAAGCTTTTCTCCTGGAAAATAATCCTTGAAAAGTGCCTGCGAGCCGCCAACATCCCTCATGCCCAGGCAGGACAATTCTGGGACAAGCAGTTCCAAATATTTACGTGTTGACTCTTTTAACTTTGCAGGCACAAATAGCTGGAGACATTTTGGCAACTTGGTGACAGAATTTAAAAAAACAAACATGGGAATCTCGGGTTTGTTCCGGCTTTGTGTAAATTCCATGGAGAAAATATTTCCTGTTTCAGAATCAAATGGGGAGAGGTCGGCCAAGGAGTTTGGCTTGTCTTTTAAGAAAGGGTTAAAATGGGTTTGGAAAGGCTGGATATTGTGGGTTCAGGAATGGAAGAAAAATGGGAGAGATAAGGAAAAACAGGTGAAGGATTATTTACTTTTGTTCTGGGTCCATGGAATGTGGATGGAAACAGTACATGTTCTCCACACTGGAGCTTGAAGGGCTGACCTAAGGTTCATGCTGATGGACAACAGTCCATCAGTGGTGAGCACAAGGAATTGGGAATTCACTGAGGGAAGACAAGAACTTGGGAATATAAAAGGCAGGAGAGCAGCCCCAGCCCCCATCTGTAATTGCCTAAATCTGCACAAAGTCACCTTCACAGGTCACTAAACAGGGTGTTTTCAACCCTGGAGCCTGTTCCCTCCTCACTGCTGGCTCTGGGTGGCTCTGCCCTAACCGTGTTTCTGTGTCCCTCACTGGTGCTTTTGGGGCTGAAACCCAAAAATAGCCCCCATGGGCTAAGCTGCCCCGGCTCGTTGCTCCCGGGCTGTGGGAGTCGTGCTGGGAGCAGGTGCAGCAGGATTTGGCTCCAGGATGGTTTGATAAGGAGCTGCTGGAAAATGCCAGAGACCTGGAGAGCCTTCTGCTTGCTTCCTGCCGGGAGGTAGCTGGGAAAGGTTCTCACAGCTGCAGGGAAAATCCTCTTTGTGTTAAAGCTGCTTATCCCAGGGGTTTGCCAGGAGAGCTGCTCACAGAGACAGTGACCGTGGAGCCACCACTACCACCCTCCGAGTGGGGGGAAAGGGGTAAATGTGGGAAAGGAACTTGTGAAAGAGCCGGGAGGACGGTGTCATTTTGGGACTACAGAGGTTTGGGTGAATATTCCCAGCTTTGGGAGCAGGGAAGGCGTGCCCAGCTGTCCCTCCGTGGTGGGTTTGTGTCAGGACGTTGCTGTCCCAAAATACTGCTGGAAGGTGAGGATTTGGTCAGGAAGGTTTGTAACCGGGGGATTTCCTCTGGAAGGGAGCAATTTGATTTATAGTTAGGCCAGGTTACAACAAACTGGTTTATTTTCTGTGCCTGCGTCAGAGGGATGTTTTTTAGAAATAGACTCATAACCTTCATCCACATATTTTCTTTTCCTTTGATTGCTTTTTACTCCAGGGTTGGAAATCTCACTGCTGTGTGATCTTGAATAATTTTCCGGGGCGTTCTTGGCTTTTTTCAATCCAGCTTTATGGCAGCATAGAGCCAGAAGGTGGCACTGCCAGGCAGCGCATCCGGTCTCGCTCCTCCGGCCGCTTCTGAACCCCTTTCAGGCCTTTTAGCTTCGGTAGGAAACAAAAGTCTTCTTTCCAAGGCTGGGGGTCTGGATAACCTGGGAATGGTGGGACAGGCCGGGGCTGGCCCCGCTGCTCCGTGGGTGCAGAGGAGGTGGGCGGGATGGGTCGTACCTGCCTGGGAGGAGTCTGGAGGGACCGAGGGCTCTGGGGACTGTGACCACCGTGAATCTCCTGTTGGAGACTCAACATCCCTTGGCTTGACTCAACCTCTTTTGTCCTGTTGGGTTACCTGGGTACACCAGTTTTCCATGCCTCCTTCCTATTAACTCTCCCAAGGAAAAGCAACATAGGCACCGAGTGTGGGATTGCAAGTTTTCTCCCAAAAAAAGGAATTTAACTCTGGTTTCTTGACCAAAACCACTCATTTCTGCAACAGTTTGCTCTCCATGGAGGGGTTGGGGTGGTGGGAGGTTTTCTAGTCCAGCTTCTCATCACATCCAGATATTGTCGGTGTTTCTGTAAAATAAATGGTGTGAAGAACAATTCTGAAAGAAACAAAGTTGGAAGCTCCAGGCTGGGTTCAGAGGCTCGAGAAGATTCTTCTGATGGAACAAGCACTACACGCATTGTTTACATTTGTTATTCCAGTTCTGGTAGTGGTTACAGATTATTTACCATGAGAGACCGTGTGTTGGGGATTTTTATTGGCAGAGCTTTTTATTTACAGCGGAATCTGAGGAAACAGGAAAGGACTGAAGTGCTGCAGAGCTCTCTGGGGCAGCACCGTCCCTCCACCAAAACCTTCAGACACAAAGTCTCAGCAGTTCTGGAGCAGAGACAATGCCTCTGGAGAGCATGTCATTGTCAACATGACAATGTCCTGGTCACATCCCAGCCACTGTGGCTGGAACAAGGGAAGAAGGTGAGCAGGCTCCAGAGCGTGGCAGGCCAGGGGTCGGTGTATTCCTGGGATGTTGGAGAGCTCCAGCTGTGGGACACAGTTGGCCAGGTGGGATGGAGCTCTGGAGGAACCTGGGCAGGAAGGTGGAACCCGCTGGTCTGTGAGGTTCATCCCAACCCAAACCATCCCAGGGTTTTATGGAACAGGGTATTTGGGTGGATGGGCAGTGGGAGCTGCCTGGTTGCTCACACCCATGGAGGTCCCACCAAATGCCAACAGGTCATTGGGAAAATGCCCTGGAAAGCCTCTCCCGGCCATCAGTGTCGATCAGAGCTGCTGGTGAGTTCCCTGGCATCGCAGCTGGGTGCCTGGAAGGGTTTGATATCTTTCCATTGTTTTGGAAAGTTGCTGCTTCAGAAAAAATTGGATTTCCCTGGGTTAAAGGACACACTTTGAGTGAGTGTTGAAATCTCAGAGTACCTTTGGAGGAGGAGTCTGGGGGTCATAGCAGGAGACCCAGGAAGCTGAGGAGGATGATGAGGGTGAGGTGGCCCTGCAGGGACAATCCAAATGACTCGTGGGAATCCTGGTGAGTCAAGGAAAATAAATCAGTCAGAAAGTCCCATGTTTTATTGTGCTAAAAGCCTGCAGCAGAGCTCCTGAGCTGACAAGCACCCACCTGACTGCCCTCAGCATCCCTGGAATCCACTGGAGCATTTCTATCTGGTAATCCAGGAGTCGTGGTGGTGGCATTCTCTTCTGAAAAGAACTTCTCCCAATTCACATCTGCAAAGGTGCTTGTCTGGATGTGGAGAAAAAGAAATAACCTGGTCATAATCCTATGTCACAGCATAGAATTAACTCCTATGCAGAGAGATCCCTCCTTGGGGTGGCTTTGATCGTATTTAATTGGGAAAACAAGGAATTTCTGTTTCTGTGCAAACTGGAAAAAGAAATCCCCAACTCAAACCATTCAATGACTGCTGTTCATGGACACTCTACTCAAACTCACTTGTCTTATTCTTTGGTCTAAAGATCAGCAGTTTTAATCCATTTATTTTTCCTTGTGGCAGAGATTTGGGTGAGGAAAACCTGTTTTTTAGGGGAATACCAGGAGAAACCCAACTCACCTCGTTTGACTCAAACTCGTACATGTACGTGGCAGGGGTTGCAGTGATGTTGTCATAGTAATAATCTTCTGTGGAATAATAGTAATTGCCTGGAATGGAAACAGCTCCAGGTGAGGTGGCACCGTGGGGTTGGGGGCACGTGTCCAGGACATGTCCCCCATGTCCTGGCTTGTGATCACCCAGCTTTTCCCCCTGAGCAACCAGTGTAACTCAAATTAGTTTGGACAACTCGGATAAATCCCTTCCCAGCCCCGGTTATCCCAACTCGCTCCTGTGGCTTGTGGAAAACAGTAAAAATGCTTTTAAAAAGGCATTTCTCACTTAAATGAGCCATGTAGTCGTACAAATCCTGTGCGATCTCCTCCAAGTCATCCTCGAGCTCCGCCGTCCCTGCAAGCAAAGGAACAACGTGTGGATCCTCACGCAGAGCCTCGGGCCGAGCCGTGGGCACGGGGTCATGTGAAGTTCCTTTGATTTATTGGTGCTTTGGGCTAAACCCCTTCCTGTGAGACTGATGGATTTCCAACTGACGCATAGTTAGATCCCAGCTAAAGGTGTGGGAGGTCAGAGCAGAGCTGGGGCTTTCCTTCGTTTTGGGGTGTGGATGTGGCAGAAGTGAGAGATGCAGTGGTGGGGATGGAGCCTCTGGCTGTGCTCCTGCACCCCAGAGCCAGGCTGGATCTCCCCTGGGATGATCATCCAGGATCCAGCTGCTCCAGAGCTGTTGGCTGTGGAGCTGCCAAGGACTCAGAAGGGACCTTCATGTTTCCTTTGGGCTGAGCCACTATAAATAAATTCTGACCCATGTGACATTGTCACAGTTGGAGCAAGTGGCTCATTCCCTATTCCAAACATAATGTTCTTGTATTTCAGGGGGAATTTTTAAAAGCAAATTAATTGGAAACATTAATGTTTTAATAATCACAGGTTCATACACTAAGATATTTGTGAGAATGAAAGAGATGAAATAATAAGATAGTTTTTATAGTTTGATACTAATTCGTAGTCATAAATAAGATAATTATAATATCGTCATTTTTAGTTACACCATTAATAGCTGGAATGATGCTGTCACTCGTGCCCAGAGCCAGCTGTATCTCCAGGTCCCTCTCCAACCCCTCCCACTTCTTGCTCTCATAACCCTGGCTTTCTCAGCACTGGCAAAGCCTGGGGGAGAGGCCCAGGTCCCAAAATTCTCATTAGAGAATTCTCTGAAAACAGTGACTGAGGCTGAAGATTGCAGAGTGGGACTGGGGCTCTGCAGGAAGGACACAGCACAGCCTCAGGGTGTCAAAGTCCTTGGCCTGTCCCACCCCCATCCTGGGCTTTCGGGGAAATTTGCACTGAAATTGGGACCTGCCCCCCGCCCCGCTCCTTCCCACACTCATCCTTGGACAATGCTCCAGCAGCGCTGAGCTCTGGCTCTGGAGCGCTCTGTCCTGTGCACGGAGCTTTCCCAGAAAGTCACGCTAAGAATAACAGGGCAACCGTATCCCGAAAAGAGCTTCCAGCTGGGAATCCCCTGGCCTGATATTTCATGCTTGGATCCATTCCTTCGGTGAAGATAAGGAGAAGGGAGGCTCTTGGCATGGCAGAGCTGCAGTTTCCAGTCCCCCTCAGCGGTGTGCTGCGTGTCCCACCTTCCCAGGGATGGGGCGATACCACGCTCATCCCTAAGCTCCTGGTTGGGGTTGTCCTCCCTCAGTACCCTGATTCCACTCTTCCCCATCTCAAACTGCCCACTTAACTCTCAGGAAATCCTGTTCGGTTTTTTTCTCTGTGTCTCCTAATAGCTCCCAGCTGGAATTTGCAAATTATTTGAACACAATGCGGGAAACATTCACTATCCCACTGTTCTCCAAGCACAGGCTTTATGGAACTTCCAGTAATTTACATCCTTTATTCCCAGTGGTTTCTTTCCCTGCAGCCCCCTTTCTCCAAGAAAATCTCCCCAAGATCTTTTCAGTCTCCCAACTGTCCCGCGGCATCCCAGGAGTGTGGGAATAATCAGAGCAGCGAGCTAAAATCAGATCGCCCTTAGAAAACCCTGGGGATGTATTTACCGGGCAAGGAGTGAAGGACCAGGAGCACGGCGAAGCAGAAGTTCATCGTCTTCCGTTGGGTGTCGGCTGCCGGAGCGGTCCGCTCCTGCTCCGCGGGACCTTGCCGAGCAGTCCCCGAGGAGGCAGGAAATGACTCGAGGGGCGTTGAGCCGAGCAGGCTCCTCTGCAGCGCGGGAGGGAGCCCGGGTTGTGCCGGGACCGCAGCGCTGCCGGCCGAGCGCGCACTGAGCGCTGCCCGCGCTGCGCCCCGGCGCTGGAAGAGTTTCCCGTTACAGAGGCGTTTCGGATGGCTGAATTGCAAATCTTGGGAAGTTTTCCCCCGGGAGGGTTAATGCCGCTGGATGAGTTCTCATATGGAGGGAGGATGGTTTTGATTATGTTCTAACGGAGCAAAGCAGAGCTATAAATAGCAAATTCTTCTGGGAGAGAAGGCAGAGATGCTGACAGGGAGCCAGGGTCAGTCCCGACTTCCCGTAAAATCTTGGGGGATTTTTTTTTCTTGGCTTCATTTCCCCTTCCCGTGCCTCAGTTTCTTCATCAGGAGGAAGAAACACGAACGGTCATGCATTTATTTTATTTTATAGTGGGTAAAAACATCCTGGGGAGAAGGCGATAGTGGAGCTCCTGCGAGGAGCCAGCGGCATCCAGGTGGGAATGGGCGCAGACCGGAGGGGGAAGGAAAAGGGCAAGCGAAGGAGACAGAGGTGAATCTGGTGGTGTAAATTCAGTGTTTTGGTGACTCTTGAACATGGAGGTTAGAAAACCAGGAAAGAGCGAGAGGAGTCTTGCATAGTACAGGAGGAGCTCTGTTTTGGGGTGCAGGGCCATGGAATCATGGAAGGGATTGGGAGTGGCCTCAAAGCTCATCTCATCTCCTGTTGATTTTAAACCAAAGATTTCTGTAGATTTTAAGGATTCTAATCAATCTTAAACCAAACTTTCCCCAAAGCAGACATTTTTCCCACCAAGAGTGGACCCAAGTGATGAATTTTTCCAGCCCATCCCAAAGCCGATTCCCAGGGGTTCTCTGTGCTTTGCCGGAGGAGCTTCCCCCATCTGTATGGAGATGTTAGGCAAAGGGTTAAGTGCCCAGGAATGCCGAGCAGGAAGTGAATCTCTTCAAATCCTCCTCTCCACATGGTCCTCCTCTCCCTCCTCCACAAAAATAACATCGACACTCAAAAATCCCAACCCAAGCAGAAATCTGAACTTGTGAAGAATCCCAGCAGGGCTGGAGCCACCGGCTCAGCCAGGAGGCTCTGGGGGAGCATGGAAGGGTTAAAATATTCTGGGATTAAAGGAATGGGGAGGGAAGGGGCGAGGAAGGTCCCTGAGGATGGTTATGGCTTATCAGATGAGTGGATAGGGTCGAATGGACAAACCCTTGGCGAGGGAAATGAGAGCCAGAATTCAGAGGGATTTGCTGGCTCGGGGCTGGGAATGACTTCAGAACTGGATGTGATGGAGTAAGACTTGCAAAAATTGGGTAGACTTGGAGAATCCACTGAGGGACCCGGATAAAATGTGCCATTAGGTGGTAAAAGAGGAAAGCAGCTGCTCTTCCCTGTCTGTGACCAGCTGGAACATCCCAGCAGCATCCTGCATCCCAGGTGCAGATTTCAGATTGTGTTTCTGAATGGAAAAGGAAACTGCTCTATTTTTGTTCTGGTTTGTTGTTTGTTTGTTTTTGGTTTTTTTTCTTTTTACCTTTTTTCTTAATGATTCTTCACATCTGGCAGCACGGAGCAAACCCATTGCAGCCACAGAAGGGAGGCAGACAAAGGGCTTTTCCCCAAACCTTGTTTCCTATTCCCCAGATTCCTATTTTGCTCTTCCTACGTTTATGTCTTTATTTTCTAATTATTAAGAGGTATTTTTTGCCAAAATGCAACAATAAAATCTGCCACACAACAGAGCAGGAAATGAGGGACACCTTTCCTGAGGGAAAACTCAAGACATGAACCAAAACAGAGGGAAAAGGGAAGGAAAAGGAGAAAACAGCAAGGAAGAAGGAAAGTCCTGGTTCTTGCCATGCTGAGGGGACTGCATCCCAGGGATGCTCTGGATGTCCAGAGTGTGTTGGGGGTTCAGTCCAAGGAGGAAGGTGCTGAAGTCAGCGGTGAAGTCAGCGGTGCTCAGATGCGTTGTGTCATTTCCCAGCTTTAATAGGCGGAAGCAAAACGAGGGGAAATTTATACAACGCAGTCGGTAACTCCGGTTCTTCCCTGAACAATGCCTCGTGCCCAGGAGATGGCATTCGCAGGATTCCTGCGGAAGAGGCTGGAGGGGACATTGTTCAGAGTTTTCCTTGCAGGAGACGTGAAGATGGAGGAAAAATCCAAGCCCTCATGGCACCAGTGCCTAGCACTCCCTGTGGGAGGTGGAATGAGCTGCCCCTCCCATGGGAATCTAGAGGGAGGGGCTTTGGAGCCGTCCAGGCTGTCCTTGCTGGCTGATGGAATTTTTTAGACTAAATAAAGTTTTCCTGCTTTTCCCTGCTCCTCTGTAAACAGCGGCAGCAGCGGGGGGCTGGGGGACAGAATAGGAATGGGAGATGTGAGGGGCTTGGAATAGAGAAAAAAATGCCGGTTTAAAGAGGAATTCCTTGAAAATAGGAAAGGAGAAAGGAGAAAGGAGAAAGGAGGAAGGACAAGAGAAAGGAGAAAGGAGAGATCCTGGGCACAGGTGACCCTGCAGATAGGTGGTTCTGGGCCCAGACTGTGTCAGGTGTCCCCGCTATGTCCCCCAGTGCAGCCACTGTCCCCAGTGTCCCCTGTCCCCAGCTCCGGACTGGTCCTACCCCCCCCCCATGGCGGGGTCCTCCGGGCCGGCAGGGGGCGCTGTGGCGCGGGCTGCGGGGCCAGTGGCGAGTCTGGGAGGCGACTGCGGGCCAGTGGCTGAAGTCCAGGCCTGGGGAACTCGGGGCAGGACCCCCCATTCCCTCGAGTTTGTCACTCTGGGGGGGTCCCTACCCCCGGTGCAGCCACTGGTGCTCTGGGATGATGCTCTGGGGATGGGGGACACCGGGACTGGGATGCTCTGCCCTTCTCACCCCTGTTCAGCTCCCAGGGGGATTGGAGGTGCAGCTGGAGGTAAATTATTTTATTAAGAGTAAAACCCTTTTACAAGAGCACAAGACACTGTGGCTGCTGGGGAGAAGGGAAGAGAGGAGAGGGGTCACTCCCGCCATTGTTCTCTGCTCTGGTCCTGGACCTGGGGGGTCCTGGTTTTTTGGGGGTGAGGGGATCCAGCCCCAAAGCCCCTCAAAGGCTCCCGTTCCCTCCCCACAAAGAGCCACCAGGAGGGGGAAAGGCCTTTATTTGCAGTGGGGCTGTGGGCAGGGGGGCTCGGGGATGGTGTGGGCACCTCCCAGCCCAGCCTGGGGTCAGCGGGAGTGTCCGGTGTCCATGGGCGAGCGGCGGGAGGAGGCCTTGAACACGACGTCCTGTGCCTGCGCCCGCCTCGCACTGCTGGGGCAGAAACCAGGGGGAGGGGGGGGTCTCTCCGTGGAGCTGGGGCCCTGCTTTGAGGGGCCCTCGGAGGGGGTGGGGGGGTCTCACCGCATCCGCTTGGCCCCAAAGTGGGCGGCGAGGAAGAGGCCGACGCAGCCGGCCACAGCGCCGAAGATGATGGCGATGACCTCACCTGTGTGACGGTGGGGGGGTCAGGGGGGTCCAGGGGCGACCCCCAGCCCGGCCTCCCGGCCCGGCCCTACCTGTGGAATATCCTTCTGGCTCTGCAAGGGAAAGGCCGGGGTCAGGGCCAGCACCCTGTGCCCAGCTGGGGCTCCAGGAGCCATGGGAGGGGTGCAGGGCCCTTCCCACCCCTCCGCTCACCCCAGGGGAAGGACGAGAGCACCAGGCGCTGGTTCAGCTCCTGCGGGGCCCGGAAATTGTCCACCAGGNGGGCCGTGGCTGTGGGGTCCATACCTCCAGGAGGACGCCGAGCACGGCCAGCCCGCCGGGGTGCTGCTGCGCCGCGCTGGCGTCGGCGAAACGCTCGGCGTCAAAGTGCACCACGTGCATCTGCGGCACAGCAGGGACCGCTGAGCCCTCAGCCCTGCCACCCCCAGCCCCTGCCCCGGCTCCCAGCCCAGCACCTCCTACAGCGCCCAGACCTGCTGCCACTCCCGTCTCCTACCCTTTTCTTCTTCTGCACCCCATCCCCTCCCTGCACTCATTTCACATCCCTGAACCCATTTCCCTCACCAGGACCCCTTTTCCATTCCCTGCAGCAAATTCCTGCAATGCAAACCCATTTTCCGCACTGTTCCCATGCTGTTTCCCACGCTGACACCCCTTCCCACAATCATTTCCCACACGATTCCC